>MU628167.1:557119-733240 GCA_025688815.1 Aspergillus carlsbadensis | reverse complement strand
AAACCAGCTCTCAAGAATAGTCTTGCCACCAAGAATTATTGTTGGTGGCGCCGACCAACCCTCCGCGTTGACAGCCTCAATGACTGTAGCGTAATCCCGGTTGGTATTAAGGCCTATATGAGGCTTTGTAGGATCAAGATCTCTGGTAATAATCCATTGATCACGGGCCACGCCAATCTGGAAGCCAGTTTCGTCGAAGTTCCAAATATCGCTTGGTCCAATCCCATTATCCTTTATAACCTTCCCCAACGCGTTAAACCAGTTCTGAATAACTTCAAAATCTTCTGACCGCTTGCGGTCAAGCTCAATGGCTCGCCCGCGTCGTCTTTGAACTATAGGATGCCTCTCAAGCCACCGTTTCAACCATTTATCGCCGACGGTAGGGGGGGGGGTCGTAGGATCGGAGTGGTCTGCTTTAAGCACGGAATTCGCGGCATCAACAATCATCTGAGGTAAAGGACGAATAAGGAAGCCTTCTAAGGTCTCGATATATTGAATAATTGTTTTATCTTGCTCGTCGGTCAGCTTGCGGTTGGTAGGCGCGCGATCCTTTAAAGAAGGTCTGCCCCTGAAGCGCGCGTTAAGGGTCCGAACGTTCACGTTGAATTCTCGCGCAGTTTTCGAGATATTTGGTTTTTCCTGGATTTCCAACGCGCGGATGGCATTTTGGATTCTAGCCTCTATTTCCTGATTAAATTTAGGCATGGTTTGGTAGAGATAATAAAGGTTGAAGTTGGAAGGTCAATTTTTGGTGGAGGTAAAATGAAGTTGGCCGGGTGGACCACCTGGCCGGATAAACGTCGGAGTCGTGCAGAATGCACGACTCCGCAGGCTACCGGAGGGGTCGGTTAGATAGAAAAACGCTAAGCGTGCCAACGGGCAAAACCCCGCCCAGACCGCACTTTAATAGCACACAAGTCATTCGTAGGCTACGCCCAACAATCTGGAGCTTACGATTGCACGGCCAGGTGGTGAGACTGGCACTGTGAACCACGGAAATTTCACCAATCAATCCTGGTTCGATTTAAAGACACCCGATCCCCTCATTCCCCTCTTCGTTTGCGAAAAAGTACCTTGAGTGCTTGTACCTACTCTGTGTCCAAGTTCCGCGAGGACTTCGCACTGCCTCACTCTTATTGCATCTGAGCGGCTACACTCGTGCAATCATTCCCGCCGGTGCATTCCCACCAGCCTCTTTTCCTCATACACCATCCATCCCATGGCACCATAATCCACAGAGTCTCCGCCGTAGCCGATGGAGTTGACTCCTTACCAAGATGGTAAGCCTCCTACCTTTTATCCTCAACTACCACAATTAACAAAAGCAACACAGGGCTGCTGCTTCTCCCTATCGCGTGACACCCACTACGCACCCCCAACACCAACAGAAGAGCAATCCGCGGCACCACCCCCGCACGCGTCCTCGCGCTCACCAACCTCCAACTCAACCCTCATCTCCCGCCATTCCTACGGCCACCACCACCACAACAATAACAACAACAACACTCGCCCCCCAATCCACCCGTCCGCTTCCTCTTCAACCGACCCCTCTCACCACTCCAACCCCCGCCCACTCACCGAGCACCTCAACGCTCCGATCCGCCCACATGTCTGGCAGAGCAAACGCCGGCGCTGGACGCGCTCCCTCCTCGACCGTGAACGCACCGAGTTCTTCGAGACCCGCGTGACGGGCCGCCCCGAGGTCTGGGCTGCGCTCTCTGCAGCGCTGACGCTCATGCGCGCGGACGATCTTGTCACCGCGCAGAGTATTATCGATGCGGCGGGGGTGACGGTTCCCACGGGAGACCTTTGCCAGGGGGTTTATGATGAGCAGGGGGTGCTGTATCGGTTGCCGAGGTGTATTGTTTCGGATCCGGAGAATATTGTTGCTGAGAGGGCTGGTGCGGATGTAGATGGGGATCGGGAGCGGGGTGGGACGACAGACGAGGAAGATGATGAGGAAGAAGAAGAAGAGGGAGGGTTCGAGACGGATGATAGGAAGATTGCGCTGGATGAAGCCTCGGGTGATGAATTAATTGGAGATAATGATGGTGATGGTGATGGCGCTGTGGAGCGCGAACGCGAGCGGCGGAGGGACGAGAAGGGCAAGACGAGCGAGCGCGACCTGGTCCGTGTCAAGGCGAGGTTGAGTGACAGGGGTGGGCCGGATGTTATTGTTTCTGTGAAGAAGACGCAGACAGTCGGGTTTATTGCGAGGAAGTTGCAGCAGGAGGTTGGGGTAAGCTGCCTTTCTCTTCTTTTCTCCACAGGCTTAGCCTGTTCATTGGGCTAATGTGTGTCTATAGATACCCAAGACGCAGCGCATCCGCATCGTCTACCTAGGCAAGATGCTTAAAGAGCATACGCCTCTCACTGAGCAGGGTTGGAAGTCTGGGAACGTTATCAATGCTCTAGTTGTTGCGCGGCGGCCCTCTTCTTGACAATCCCCATCTGTCTGAACAATGATGTCAAACAGATCCCCGCTGCCTCTCTTCTATGGTCAGATACAAGAAAGGGCAAACACGACCAGGACCGCCGAACACAGATCCGTTGGTGTTCTGCCGAGAGAGCAGGAAACGGTGATGTACTCGCATACCCCAACTTGCCCTAATTAAATCTCCCTACCCAGGGCAGCATCCTCCCCCGTACTCTCTCTTCCCCTTTCACAATCTACACCGAAGGAAAACGCATCTACGACTCACGATACCCCTTCCACTCCGGGAAGTCGGCGTTCTACTACTCATTTATTGCGTTTGCACAATACCCCCTTGTCTGTTTTCTTCAATTTGGGTCTGACTACTCCGTACATCGGTTGTTTTGAGTATCTGTTACTTTTAATTCTGTCGGTGTTACTGGTACGGTGCGGTGTGGATACCTCTGTTTCGAAATCTCCAATCTCGCAGTGAAATCTTACTAGTAGATTACTGGATGAACATCAATCATGCATGTACCTAGGTAGGAATTCAAGTAGCTTTGATACGTGAAGAATCCAGTATTTATTTCAACGTATATGTACCTCGAACGAAAATGACTAGAACTAAATAATCCTCACCCCTACCAACCCACCATCAGCAAACATCCCACCCTTCCCTCCGCCTTCCACTCCTTACTCAACCCCTAAATACTAAAGAATACCTAATACAACCGCCCATTCTCCGCCTCCTTACCCTGGGGCGTCTCTCCACTGCGCCTCTTGAACACCCGACAAACAACCTGCGCCCCCTGCTTAACGCCGCGAACCAGGCTGGTCGGGTTCCAGTGCCGGACGCGGAAGACGTAGTAGAGCAGCACGGTGCCCATGATGTTGAAACCGATGTACGCCCAGCCGATGCCCCAGTTGCGCCAGCGCTCGGAGTAGTCTGTTTCCCGTTAGTTATCAAAGATTTCGTTTTGTGGGTGTGTGAAGGGAGAGGGGGGGAAGGGGACGTACAGATGTTCGAGCCAGCGAGGTACTGGTCCGCGTTGTCAAGGGAGCAGTACTGGCACCCTGTTGTTGCAGAGGGGTTGTGGAGTGTCCCAGGTGCGGCTTGGAGATATGCAGCCATGTACTCGCCGCAAGTCTGCCCGGAGGGCGGGTTAAACACGTTCATTTCCTCCGGTGAGCATTCGATGGCACGCGCGTGCAATCCCGTCGATGTGAGGCCCGAAATGAGATATGTCAATGGAGATACACGGTACATGAAGATCCAAAACCCCGGGAGCGCATTTGGTGGTTGCATGACGCCGTTAAAGACGAGGGTCAGCATGAACATGAGCGTTGCGATGGTACCGCCTGTTTCGGCATCCGGCAAGGCAGAAATGACGAGGGCTGCGAAGGTTGATGTGAACATATAGAATTGGACGATGAATATGAGCATAAGGCCTTGTCGGTGCGGGGCCTGGTTGGCGCCGTACACGGGGAAGTAGTAGCAGGCCCAGGAGAGGATTCCGGCGAGGATTTGCCAGGGTATTTCGACAAGGACGTTGGCTATGATGAAGGCGGCCCAGGAGTAGGCCTTGGAGGGTCTTTCGCGAACTTCGTAGAGGGAGCGTTGGACGACGAACTTCGGCATAATTCTGGTTATTGCTGGTTAGTACATGAATGACTATGCTTATATTTGGGTGAGGAGTACTGACTGCTGCACGAGGGTGGAGAAAATGGACGTGAGCATGAAGGCACTGAATAGGACGTCCTGAAATCCCTGCTGAGAGCTATTGGGCTTGAAGAAGGTAAATCCGACAAAAAGCGAGGAGGCAATAGCTAGGATTAATTTCGCCCAAATGTAGATTGGCTCACGCCAGTACTGTTGGAACACACGCTGGGTTACACGCCATAACTGGCTAGTGAATGGCATAGCGTATTCCTGGTGCGTGTTGTTGTCCTCCTCAGTAGTAGCTGAACTCCGTTCTTGGTGAATTCGGTCAATTTCGGTCTGGATATCTCTGGCTTGGGTGCTTTCCTTCCAAAGAACTGGCCAGTCCTGGGTGGACTTGCCAGAAGCACCGGCGCCGATGACTTCGAGAATATACTCCGCGGGCTGCTTGAGTTAGTATATGTCAAATAGGAGTGGAAGGTAAGGACAAACATTTTCCGACGAGCCACATGCCCGTGCTCCATTGGCCTCAAAGTAGTCGAGTAAGGTCCGAGATTCCTGTCCAATGTCCCCAAAGTACACAGTCCGGCCTCCCTTTGCTAAGAATAGCAGGCGATCAAACTGTTGAAAGAGCATAGCGCTAGGTTGATGAATCGTAGAAAGCACTGCTTGACCGCGGTCTGCCAGCTTACGCAAGAAAGCACAAATCGACCAAGAACTCTGCGAGTCCAGCCCACTTGTAGGCTCGTCAAGGAAGATCAGCAGCGCAGGTTTAGCAGCAAGTTCGACACCAATGGTCAAGAGCTTTCTCTGCTCAACGTTTAGGCCCTCGCCTGGAGTACCGACGATGGCATCGGCAAAATCCTGCATGCTAAGCATCTCGATAACTTCCTCAACATACTTGTGCTTTTCTTCGTTGGAAACAGTCTTTGGCTGGCGCAGAACAGCGCTAAAGCGCAGCGCTTCCCTCACAGTTGTAGTAGGAAGATGCAGGTCCTGTTGCTGCACATAACCTGTTTTCCTCTGGAAACTGGTGTCAAGTGGTTTCCCATCAACAAACATGTCGCCAGTTACAACACCGATAGATACACGTTTGGCGAGCACGTCGAGGAGGGTGGTTTTACCAGCGCCAGAAACACCCATCAGCGCAGTTAATGTACCGGGTTTGACCCAGCCAGAAACGTTGTCCAACAATCGGCGCTGACCTCCCTTAACAGGAATATCGTAGCACACATTCCGCCACGTGAAAATGCTGTGCTGTTCCGGAATGGCAGAAGTGTCTGCGGCCACTTCAGCAGGATTTTCAGCCAGCTCAGTATTCGCAGGCGGAGCATCCCCTTGGTCTTTCTCGAGATGACGCATATTTGCCGGTAGATGGCCACGACGGAAAACGAGAAACTCGGCTTTGGATGACGTCGCAGAGTTGATTTCAGTTGCGACCAGATATATCACGGTGAAAAATATCCAGAATGCTATCAAGATTCCGAGGTTTCTCCATTCGTGATCGTATGTATACCGGTACTGCGAGTAGATGTAGTCGTCGCCCGAGACGGTCCTTTCTCCGGCCACTGCTCCACGAACAGCACAGATAAATGAATCACCGCTTAGGTTCGGATATGCAGGAACAAACTGAGAGCATTCAAACCTTCGGCCGTGGAACTCGTTCGCTATCATGGCCTCAAAGGTGTAAAACACCGGGTTGATCCATCGAATCCAGCTGAACCATGGGACATCAGACATTTGCGGCGTGGGAATCACGAAACCGGTGTAGATCACAATGGCCAAGACCAGCACGCCAGCCATAGACATTGCTTGGGAGAGCGTCTTAGTCGATGCAGCCAGCGTACGAAACACGGCCGACATGGCGAGTGTGCTAAGGAAAGTGAATAAGAAGAAGATGAAAAATTGCGAAGGTTCATATCGCTACAACCCATTAGCACAAGCAAAAGGCAAGTGGGATTGACTTACCAAACCAGCCAGAAAGTAGAAGATAATGTTGAAGACGACGGCAGAGACAAACTTAACAGGAATATCGGATACTACGCCACCAAAAGCTTCGGCGAAAGGATGAACAAAAGCATACGAAGCCTGCTTCTCGACAATTGGGCGTTGATCATATAGCGAGTTAATCTCCGTTATACTGATTAAAGCGTTCATTCTGTATCGAGTTAGATCTCTTTCCCGCTCAATTTATCGCATGCCACTTACAGAACAGCGAAGAACAGAGCAGCCCCTTTGCTCTGAAAGCCAGCGGAAGCGTTAGGAGTCCTAAAATCGTTAGAATTGTACTCAGCCTATTGTTAGAGCAACATACCCATAGTAGATTGAACCGATAATGAGAGACATCACAATTCGACCAATGACTGTTGTTAGGGTAGAAGGTTTATCATTCCAAATTCTGCTACTATTAGCCGAGCGCAAAGTGCCAATTGCAGAAAAGCGTACCTCTGATAAGCCCTGATTGTGCACAGCTTGACTTGCATCGGTATCGAGATAACATAGGGACTCTTGGGCCGGACATGCTTCGCTTGTCTGAGCCGCTTAACCTGACCAAAAGTCTGCTCTGTATCTCCTCCCACAGGAAACTCCTCAGAATGTGCAGCAATATCCTGGCGAAGCTCAGTGAATTGTGGGCTGTTCTTCCAGTATTTCTCAAACTCATCGGGGGTTCGCGGGACTTTGTCCTCCATCCCGTCGCGGGCTTTACGCTCCTGCGGGTTTGTGACGGACGTCAAAAAGTCACCAGTTGTCTGTCGTGGTGGACAGTACCAGCCCATGTTGATAAAATAATCCCTTGCGCCGCTACAAGGGCCGAAGTAGATTTCTCTTCCCTCGTATAGGACGACGGCTTTATCGAAGATGTCGTAAATTGCTTGCGAAGCCTGGTAGATTGCCACCGCATGGCAGGTGCCTGCTACGTTGGCAGAAACGCGCAACGCTTTGGCGAATTCTAAGGCGCTAGCTGAATCAAGGCCCCTGGTACTATTGTCCCAAGCCCCCACAGGCGCTCCAGAAACTGTATGTGTCAGTGGTATGCGGGTAGAATCCGAGATAGGAAAACTCACGGGCCATCTCGGCAATACTGACAAAGGTTAGTGATATCTAAGGAAATCGTTTGGAGGAGCACTAACCTGACTCGCTTTCTCTCACCACCGGACACACCTCTGATATAGTCATCGCCAACTACAAACGCGTGTCAGCCAAAATAATCGCGAGTACTCTAGTCGGGAAACGTACCCTTGGTGTTGTACGTGTGCGATAGACCGAAGATCGACATTGCGACTTGGGTAACATATTTGGCAAATTGCTGCCGATTTGCACCTTGCAGCCGCTTCTCGGGCGTCCTTGATGCTGCTGCAAATTCCAAAGTTTGTCCAACCGTGAGATGCGCAAAGTGTTTGTCCACCTCTTGGTTATAAAGCACCTCTCCCTTATACTCTTGCATCATGGTCTCCATCGAGATTCCGCTGTACTGGATCTGAGCTCCTTCCCACATTTTCAACCCATGTAGCTCGCCACATAATGACTTGAGAAAGGTGGAGCAGCCACTGCCTGGTCGGCCCAAGACGATCAACAGTTCGCCGCTTCTGATAAGACCATTAAAGTCACGTAGGATGTGTCTTTCTGGAGCGCGACGTGAGAAGACCTCGCCGAGTCGCAAAGGGGCTGCGAACAAGGACGCCATGGTATCCTGGTACTGCAAAGCAGAACCAGTGCCCGAAACGTTGAGGTTTTGAAAGGAGATTCCAGTAGATGCTGGTCGCGGGACACCCTCCTTGTCCATCAACTTCATCATCTTGCGGGCCCATTTGTAGTGATCGAATTGATCGCTTTTAGGATCAAATGCGGGGTCTTCAAGAGCCATTTCATCGACGGTATCCATCCGTTGGATGCCCTTGCCGCTGGTACCAGAGAACGATGTAGTGCGTCCGGGAAAATTCGAGGCAATGCGGGTCAACTCGGCCTTTCCCTCAGGATTTATCTCCTCGAATAGTACCGTGTCATCCTCGTATGCTCTCGAGTTCTGTCGGGAACGATACTGGTGTTGGGATTCCTCTATTCCATCGTGCTGAACTGAACTCGGGTCAGAGCTGGTATCGAGTTTCTCGTTTTCAGCCATTTCGACGTGAGTCTCGGCAACGAAGCTGCCAGGATATGTCGATGTGGATGAGAAGGGTTCCAAAAGGAAAGAAAGAATGACCGGGCGAACCCAGCAGCTTCTGGGGTTTATGTGGTCAACCGCGCTGGGTGGCCCTGAGGGAACTTAACGGTACGCTCCACAAAAAAAAGCAATAGTAATCGCCCGAAGAAAGAGGGGAATCGGGATTGTATTTGGAATAAATATTTGGGACGGAATTGACAACATGCCCGGGACAGCTCTTCTGGGGTTCTGGCGCAACCGTGGTCGCGCATCCGTTGGACTTCAGGGATACCAGGGCTGCGATTTGCCAGAACGCATCGTGATGTCATGATTAGGGGATTCGTGTGTGTAACAAATAAAAGAAGAAAGAATGTGGGAATAGGGAGACGGAGCCGGATACAGACGTCGAATGAGAGCATCGCAGATGCATCCCGGATGCGGCATTGAGCCTTTCCATCGCAGCGTTAAGGTTGCGCTGCCTCGATAGTCCCTCACTGGCCGGTTTACCAAGGCACAATAGTCGCTGGCAAGCCCCAGTCGGTTCCAGATTTCAGATTTCGGCTTTCGAGCAGGTCAAAATCATCTGGCTTGGGTTTACCAAGACCCGAAATCATCCTTGCGCCGGCTCCGAGTTTCCTTTGTCCAGATTCCAGCTACAGACAGGGCTGCGCCGCTGTTCACAAGCTCCACCAGATGATCGCAGGATCACCACCGGACAGCACGCCAAGTGACAGGCTATGGCAGCCTAGCCCCTATAGATACTCCGGATGGGAAAGCTTTGCAACTGTTTACGTTGTAATGGGTCGCCGATTGGACAGCCGGGCTTCAACACCACGATGCCTAAAATCCAGAGATTACCTCGTAGAATCACCAAATGAATCTGTGCAGTCAGAAATGTCGACCTCGCCGTACGGAGCAGGCCGTCATTCGCAACCTCGGTCGTCCAGTTTAGCTTCTCCATACTAGATCCAGCATGATCAGCATCGTGACGCTAAAATAAAACAGCTCCATTGGGCAATGGACTCTTTCACCCCACAAAATCACGTGCGTCCGATAATCATTTCCGAGCATTAGGCGCTGAATCAGCGGTTTTAAGATATATCGCGACGGATTTGACCCATTATTCCCGAGCACGGGTCATTTTATGCTGCCTTTAGTGCACTCGGATGTTGTGCTGTCCCGCAGACAGAGTGGAACTTCTGACTTGACGTTGACAACAACTTGAATAATAATGACATTCTTGTGTTCTCCCTCGGATAGAGCTGAGTTTCCGTCCCGTCTACTCAGGTACGGTACCTTGATCTCTCGGCTGTGAGCATTGCATATCCCAGCTCATGATCACGACGCGATGATGCACACTGCGCATCCGCATTGCAGAATATCCCGAGAACGGCAGCCCCTCCATTTACCGTCCTCCGGACCGACTCAGTGGTAGTAACGCACTTTCAAGAATGACTTTGCTATTCAAGGCCCCAGCTCAGGCGCCCTATTCCGGTCCTAAGACTAGGCCGGCATCCCTCCCCGGGCAGCCCATGCCCGAACACATTGTGCATAAGTAGTCAAGATAATTATTGCATGTCAGGCTGAGGACGATCTCATTCTAACCACGTTCAAGCCGACCACGTCATGATTCCTCAGACGCAGCCGCACAATACCTACTCGCAGTAATAGCGGGGTTGAGAGTCAGCATGTGATCCTACGATATATATCTACGTAACTTTGCCCTGCCGAGCTACACGGCCAGTAGTACAACATAGTACTGGTTGACCCGATATCGAAAGCTAGGCACTAGCCGATGACCTATACTCTACTGAAAGATGTTCATGTCACAGGATACGGACCTCGTTGATTCCATTGATGTGGGTACTGCTGAAAGACTCGAGTCGGCGGAACTTGAATGTATCCGTTCCGAAAAGGAAGCATGAGAGAGTAGAAATCTTAGTAGTACCAACACAGTTAGATATCCTCCCCAGCCCTTAGAAGTAACGGCTCATAGAGCCCAGACCTGGAGACTTCCAACCCTTCATGAATTAATCTCACTGAGGTTTTCGTCTGGTTGTCACTGCCTGGCAAAGCTGGAGTCGTGTGCAAAGAACCAATCAGAATGCTCAGCACTTGATCTCCGCTCCAGCCAACAAACAATGCAAACACAGAAAAAAAGTTACTCGGAGATGCGATGCGATGGATTTCTTAACCGTAGTTTCGATAACTTTTCTTGAACTTGAGCTTCCGTTATTATAGACAGTCCACTGGGCTCCCAAAAGCAATTAACCTGTCTCCGACCTTTGATCGTTTCTGAATTCGCCTTTGACATAGTCTGAATATCCAGCGACAGACAACCACGCCCTCAACCATGGCCGACCTCGCAAAGACTCCCTTTGTCAGGGAGCTCGCTTCAAGCGGTATATACACACATACACCCCTCTGGCCTCATCTATGACAAATATCTAATAGGAGGTTTAGACAAAAAAATCCGCGACAAAGCCACCGACTCCCTCGCCCTCTTCCTCCGCTCAAAAACCGACCTCTCCCTCCTCGAGCTTCTCAAACTCTGGAAGGGCCTTTTCTTCTGTACGTCGCCGCCATCCCTCTTCTAGTTACAGAAAACAAAAAAGACAAACAAATGCCAATTCCTAAGTGATCATGACTAACTGACACCGCACAACACAGGCTTCTATCACTCAGACCGCCCGCTCACACAACAAGCCCTCGCGCGCAACCTGTCGTACTCGCTCGTCCCCTCGCTCCCCCGCTCAACAGTCCACCGCTTCCTGCGCGCATTCTGGATCACCATTGGGCGCGAGTTCCACTCGATTGATCGACTCCGCTTGGACAAGTACCTCCTCTTGATCCGTTCATACGTCGGCGTTGCGTTCCAGATCTTCCTCAAGGACAAGTCCTCCTCCACCCAAGCGAACGGGGACGCGAGCACAAAGAAGCGGAAAAGGGAGGAATCGGCCAAGGATAAGAAGCGCTCGAAGTCGAAGTCGAAGAACGGGAAGCGGAATGCACACGAGGACGAGGATCAACAAACACAGACTGAAACGCAAACACAGTCCTCAAGCGACGGCGACGCCTGGACCGACCTAAAGACCTACCTCGAAATCATATCTGAAGGCCCCCTCAACCCCCTCAACTTCGACCCCAACCAGCCCACCCTCGACGAGAAGACCGGCATTATCCCCATGCCACACGGTCCCGACGGGCTGCGCTACCATATCCTAGATCTCTGGATTGACGAGCTTGAAAAGGTTCTCGAGTTCGATGATGAGGGGAAACCTGTCGGCGAGGTTCCGATTGATTTGTTGCTCGCGCCTGTTGAGAGGCTGAAGAAGGAGGGGCTGCATAAGCCTGTTCGGACTAGGGCTGCGGAGACACTGAGCGATGAGAGGTTGGTGCAGTGGGGGCTTAGGGAGGGGGTTGTTGTGAGCAAGGATGAAGAGGAGGAGGAGAGTAGCGAGGAGGAGTGGGGTGGGTTTGGAGATGATTGATTCTGTGGTTTATCATAGGGAAGAAAAGTTTCATGGGATACCATATGGTTATTAGGTAGAGTGCATTTTTAGGAGTTGTACTGGTTGTCTTCAAATGTATATAATAGCCGTAGGTCTTATCGTTCAAATTTAATGGATTCTAAACCATTATGTAAATCCATGAACCAGCTACAGGACAAGCTGAAATTGTAGAGATGTATTTATATAACTCGAGACAAGCGTCATGAACGAATATACAAAAGCAGGACCCGAGTCGAACAAACCCAAACGAACAAGAGTAGGAATACAATAAAAACCAAACCGGGGCCAGCAGTACTTCATTCAAAAGAGTCGTCCATTTGGGTATCATCACGGGTGAGAGGACGACAGCGGCGGCCAGAGACAATTGCGCGCGTAGGTGTCTATACATAGGAAAGGAGAAGAAATTAGGTGTAGGTATCTGCCTGTTTGAACCTGGCAGACTAGATAGGTGGATGGCTTGACTTGGCTTACGGTCGAGGCCCCTGCGCCTCGTAGAGGTGTCCCGACTTTGAGAGGACTGTGGCGAGGCCCTTGTGGATTTCGACCTGGAAGGCTTCGAAGGGGATTTTCTCACCGTCGACGCTGATGAAGCCTTCTTTTTCTCGGGGCGTGAGTCTGAACGCGAGGGCCTTGCGGATGTCGACTTCGGGCATGTCAAAGAATGCGCCTTGGGGGACAGCGTCCATCATCTTGAGAATTTTGGCGCGGCTTGTCGTCCCGTCGACAGTGACAATGTCCATTAGGCCGTCATTCGGTACAGATGCTGGGAAGAAGTTCGTGTCTTTTGATACGATGGCCATGTTTCCGGCGAAGAAGTTACCGATTGTCTCTCCGGGAATGACTGTCCAGTCTTCAGGGAGAGGGTCAAGGACAGTGCCGTACTCGAGCTGGGGAAGACTTCTGGACTCCTCACCAGTCGTATTAGTGGACCGGACTGGAGGAGTGCTGTTTGCGTAGGTGTCGTAATGATTCTTTATGGCGGTCTTGTCGTCAATGGCCACCTTGATCGCCAGGTCGCAGGGGTAGATTGCTTTGTGCATAAGGCGCACGAGAAAGCCATAGGTAAAGCGATGAGCTCCCATCCAACGAATATTGTCTGTTCCTAGGTCCGAATCGGCAATAATACCGAACGATTGGGACAAGAATGAGACCGTGCGGGAACCTCCCTGCGTGACGGACATCAAGTCCATCGGCATCCGCAAACCCTTGACGATGGTCAGAGCCGCGACCGAAACGCTCCCCGTGCCGCAAAGGTTCCAAGCCATCGCGTTTCCAGAGCCACAAGGCAACATCGCAACAGCTAACTTGGCCAAGGCCTCCCGCGCGTTCGGCTTCTTCGCAAGACCATTGAACACTTCATACGGCAGACCATCCCCGGAGCAGCACACGATTGCATCATATGCATCAATGTCTATTTGCTCCGCAATCTCCGTAGCATGCCCCCCGTGTGTAGTCTCCTGCACGTCCAGCTGGCACTGTGCAGCGTCAAAAACCGGCTCCGCATGTGTCCGATATAATCGTGCAGCAGTCCCCTTGCCACCGAATGGGTTGATCAGAACCTTGAGGCGCTTGTACCGCTGTGCGTTGCCATATGCAAGGGAGAGTAACTTTTTCGACCACGTCTCGACCGTCGCTTTCTCTTCGTCGGCGATCGGATATTGTAGGGCAGTTACGGAGACGTCATGTTTGCCTGCTGGCTCCGCATAGGTGATGGTCAGGCCGGCCGGAGATACTTTCGTGTCCAGGACATTGTACAGTGATATCGAATGAGTGACCTTGTTGGCTGGGAGGGGTATAAAACGTCAGATAAGTTTATGGGCTGCGTTTCGCAAAGCGACAGGCGTACTAGGTTTGGGAAGTAAGCCGCAGCATGTACGGTCCGACTTGCGCATGGCGCGCTCGTCTAAAGCACATGGATTAGCCTAGAGATCATCGCTTATTGAATGATTAACATACCGACTACCAGGAGGGAATCGCCGCCTAGGGTGAGTGAGACCGATTGTCCCACCATCAAAGTCGAATCATGGCCCAGCAGCCGGAGGTGCGAATCCGACTGTTCGGTGCAGGGGCTGCTATTGAAAGCCATTGTGGTCGGCAAAGGGAAAGGACATAGAAAAGAAGCAAGACGAAAGGAAAATGATGAAAATATAAGGGGTTAAGAATACCGAACGAGGGACTGAGAGAGGAGAGTGGGAAAGCAGGAGGTGGCTGAAGAGCTGACAGTCAGACGGAGAGGAAAGTGATCACTAGAGTAGGGCGAGAAATTCGCTGTCTTGGTATCACTCCTCACGTTTCAGCTGCCACAGGCATTTCGCATCTCAAGCAATTTAACAGATTATATGGCGGCCTGTTATTATGATTGATGCCATGGCCTCGGCTTATTTTCTCATTATTTGCGCCTCCTGGGGCGTGACCTCCGCGGCATCCGCTTACGTCCAGGAACTCTTGATCTAGACCCCGGGCTGCTTCTCGATTGTATACATGTCTTCTCTACCAAGCTGTATACCAAACATCAGTGAAGTGGGCATTTTTATCGGATACCGGCCTTTTGCTATATATACATTTGGACTCATCCGTGACAAGGAATTCGTTTCACAGACGAATCGCAGACAGACTCATAAGGATATAATTTCATTTGAAAAGAATCTTTTCTCATCCGGCAACACAGTAAAGAAAGCATATGATCAAGCAGATTCATCCATGAAGAGGCTCGCAAGAAGAAAAGAACAGGCAAGTATGTCAATAGTATGATCGTGGAATAAGTAATAAGGTAGTGGTCACTATTCAGTTATAGGGGAAGGAAGTTCAATATTCTATTCATGCAGTGGAGGCTTTGAGACCTTTCAAGGAGCCCAAGCTCAGGGCAAGGCCTTGAGATCGACTTCTTATCCGGACGAAGCCTGTGATCGGTCCATCTTCTCCTTCCTTTTCAATGCTTAAGTTTGCTAGAGCATCCTCACCTGTGGATATATTAGCATAGATCGCTGGAGAAAGGATCGAGGATCGAAAACATACCAAATACGCTACGGGCGTATAAATTAGCGCTGAGAAACTGGCAGTCGCCTGTGAGCGACCCTTCGGGGGTAAGGCAAGCCATGTTAGTGCTCTCCATGAGCTGCTTCAGGAATTCACGTAGAGTCTTGGCCTTGGAGTTGATGTTAACCTTGTTCTCCCACTCAAACTCGGTCCACATGGTCCGGAATTGGGTCTCGGTGCAATGAGCCGGCTGGATGTAGTCCATAATATCGGCGTGAATATCATTGAGGATGACAACGTGAGTTTCCGTCGAGCTAGCACCGTCGTACACAATGTTGCCGAAGATAACACCAGTATCCGTCGACGAAACCTTGACTGTAGCCTGCACATTCAAGAAGTCACGAGGGCCGAGGTTGTGGGTGGATGGCCGCTCTACGACCTTCAGGTCTCCCAGCGTGGCGAACTCAACAGACAGATTTTGTAGCGTCTCAAGAGTCTGGTTGACCAAGAGGACGTCCAAGACGATATCGAACTGGTGTACCGTGACATAGGCCTCTGCGTAGACTGCATCCGAGAAACCAGTAAGCTGCACGACGCGGCTGAGTTTCGAGGAGACCGTCTCCACTGTGGAGTCACCTCCTGTCGCTTTAGCAAGATCCAATTCAATCTCCTCTGCACCTTCAAGCGCAGACTTCTTGGTGAACTGCCGGATTGGAATGGCATCATCGACCTGAACAGCACTCTTGGCCTTTTCAACAGCCTCCTTGGCTGCTCGCTTCTTGTCCTCGACCTGAACCATGGCACGGAAGGCCTTCCGCGTGTCTTCAAGGAATGTCGTCTCCAATTCCTTCCTTTTAGAGAACTCCGCAAGGGAACGAACACAGGTCATGATACGGTCCACAGAATCTTCATCGATGGGAGCGGCGACAAACGGTGATTGACCGACTCGAATAATCGAGATCATGATCAACATAGCTTCAGCACGTAGAGCGTTGGTTCGGGCAGATTCTTCAGAGACCTCAGAATGGCGCATCACCAATTTTGTTAACGTGGAAGACAGGACAGTCGCTAGGTAGTAATCGCCGTCTAGAATCAACTGGCGCAGAGGAGGCTTCTGAGCGGCCTTTACCGCTTGCAGGCGAGCGGCGGCGGCAGACTGGCTGGTGAGGGCGCTCTCAGTTGCATATGTACCATCAGCAAGCACCTTCGGGGCCGATGACTTGGCGTGGCCGTTGGTCTGTTCCTTGGGCAGGGTATCTTCCGGCACTTCATCAAGAAGGCGCTGTTCTGAAGCAAGAATGGGAATTTCTCCAAGGCTTGCTCTGATCTTCTTCCAGGCCTCCCGGATATCCTTCTCCTCCAGGGAGTATTCACCAACAACCCATAGGACACCTCGGTAAACCTTTCCTGCCCGGACCTCGCTCAGAGTGGAGACAAGGCGGTCGACGATTGAGGCACGCAGCTTGGGGAATTTCTCGACAACTTCCTTGACGAAGGAGATCACATCAACGGCTGAGTTATTGTTGAAGTCGGCGATAAAGTCCATCAGCAGATCAACAACGCTAGCAGCAATTTCTGAGAACTTGATGGCGCAGTTGTGGATTGATTGGATCAGAAGTTGACGGTATTCGTTGTTCTGCTATGTTGTTAATTGGGTAATGCAAGCAAGGGTTCTGTCAGCCTACCTTCTCATATTGTTCATCGACAGTCTTGGCAAGCTCTTTCTTGAGGAGCATCACGATTTCCTCCACATTCTTGCTGGAGACCATTTCCAAAGCAATGCCGAGGGCCTTTCGTCGAACATCAATATCAGGGCTAGAAAGCACTCGGAGGATTTCCATTGTCAGGTCGTCCAGAACACCCTCGTTGCGAATTCGTAATTGGTCTACCCGGTCAAGGACGATTAGTTTAACGTTGTTATCGGCCTCTTTAATGCTCAACTCGATCAGCTTGCCAGCGGCGGCTTTTACGGCCACTGGGTTGCTTGTGAGTGCTGTAAGGGACGTGGCAGCTTCGTATACCACAGTACTCGTCGATGCATCTAGCAAATCGAAGATCAAACGCAGATATCTCGCCTACTTATGTTAACAGACTGTAACCGCGCGGCATCATA
Source organism: Aspergillus carlsbadensis (assembly GCA_025688815.1). Lineage (NCBI taxonomy): Eukaryota > Fungi > Ascomycota > Eurotiomycetes > Eurotiales > Aspergillaceae > Aspergillus > Aspergillus carlsbadensis. The sequence goes on along the minus strand of MU628167.1, from coordinate 716,425 downwards.
ACCAGCAACCCACCTTGTTCTGGGAGTTTTGCACCGCATCCTTCCTAATGAACTCAAGCTCCGCAAGTTGAAGTAATTCGTCTGTGTTTGGGATGCTGTCGAAAGTGGAAGCCAGGTACTCTAAAGCTTTCTGGTGACTAATAGACATCAGGGCGGCGAAAGCATTGCGCTTGCAGGTGCTATCTGATTCTGATTCGAGGAATGCCTGGATAAGTTCTGGTGCATCTGGGATGAGCGCTTCCGAATGTTGGAAGATAGATGAGATAGCCCAAACTGCGCTCTTCCTAACATATGCGTGTCGGTGATCGAGACATGAGCGTGCGGACGAAAGGAGAGGTTCGATGAGTTCCGGTTCTCGGAGTTTGCAGAGGAATCGCAGAGTGTTGCCTCGGACGTATTCGTTGGCATGTTGAAGATCGTTGCGGATGCCATTGCTGCATGGTAGACAATCGATCAGAGCTGGTAACAGTTAAATATGGCAAAGGAGCGGTTCCTTACCACACCAGGATCATCTCCTGCTTGAGCTTGCCATTTGAGTCGTGCTTCGGACAGATCTCATAGTAGAAGTATAGGAGTTTCTTGAGTGGCTTGCTCTTCGACGGCATAACAAAACGAATGATGTGCATCAGCAACTGAGGCATTGGGTCTCCATTGAGCATAATCGTAATGATCCTCCTCATTGTGTCCAACTTGGTCTCATCATTGCCCTTCTCCAATTGCAATTTCAGCTCCTGCAGCGAGGGCTGATCAGCAGCATTGTCCATATGGATCAAGCTGTACGCATTTTCCAGGAACGAGGCCATTGTGAATAGGGATTAAGGCGAACGTCCGTAGCAGGAGAGTCGAAGAGGAGGAGAGCTTGAGGCGGCCAGTCAGTATGGGGCACCAGGTGTTGTTTTGGCGGATCAGGGAGAGGGATGGCTGCGAGGACGAGGGACCAGAACGTACCAGGCAAGCACTCCCCGGAAAGATGCAGCAGGTAGAAGACAATAGACTCGAGCAATTCAACTCCCCACGCCTACCAAGAATTCATCAGCGCAAAGGTTGGCAAACTGGAGGCTTCGTCAACTAAGATGATCAACCTGGCCATTTGCGCGGGCGGCCAAGCTGTCCGGAGTGTGTGGATGACTAAGCCCCGTCTGGGCCAACCCACCGCCAACGATACAAGGGCCCCGGACTTGATTTCTCGCCGCAAGTTCTCTTCAACACGGTATTACCTCGTCAACCCCCCTCACAAGATGTCGAGTCAAAACGACACATTCTATCTCCGCTACTAGTAAGGCGATCTGTGTTAGCCCAGATGTCCTCCGCAGCTGACGCTCCCGCAGCTCAGGTCACTCTGGGCGGTTCGGGCATGAGTTTCTAGGTGAGTTCGATCCGCGACCTTTTACTTCGTGGCCCACGCTCATTAAATTAGAATTCGACTTCCGTACCCTCGGCGACGGCCGTAGCGCTGCGGTTCGATATGCGAACAATTCCAACTACCGCAACGACTCCCTCATCCGTAAAGAGAGTGAGTGACGGACGAATCCATGGTGCTTTGAGTGTTGCTGATGGATATCTGGATAGTGTGCGTGAGTTCGGCGATGATCCAGGAAGTTAAGCGCATCATCAAGAACAGCGAGATCTTGAAGTACGCCAATACCGCATCATGAGTGCGCTAGATGTTGTCTGACATGCGAATAGGGAAGATGACTCGAAATGGCCACAGAAGAACAAGGACGGCCGGCAGGAACTAGAGATTCGGCTGGGAAATGAGCATATCTCTTTCGAGGTGCGTCCGTACCTTACTATTTCGACTCAACCCTCACTCACAATGCGCAGACCGCGAAAATCGGATCTCTAGTGGACGTGACAGAATCAGCAGACCCAGAGGGTCTTCGAGTGTTCTACTACCTCGTACAGGACTTGAAGGCGCTCATTTTCTCCCTGATATCTCTTCACTTCAAGGTAAGTGTGGTTGTGGCCGTGCAATGGTTGCCGAGGTTTAAATCTAACTTTGTTTCTCTATGTAGATCAAGCCGATCTAAGCGGATATAAAATAACTTACAGCTTTCTCTATTTATTTCTGGTTACGCAGGGTGCAATATCGGGTGTCGGAGTATGGGCAGCATTGGTGACGCAATCCATCTCGGGACAATTGTAGCGGAATACCCATAATGACGGCCAAGAGCTATGAAGAAGATACACAATCTAAGCTTAAGACTAAACTATTTATATCGACTCGGTAGTTGCATGTTGCACGGGGTCATACGAGACCGACGTTTTGATGCCTGGTTTGCCTGGTTTGCCTCCCCCGCAGCTCGCCTGACCAAAACGGCCAGAGCAGCCTATCCTCATTGGGAAGGGAGAGGCCTGCGCTCTCAATCCAAAGCAACAGTTCGACGTGACTTCAATTCGCACGACTGCGTTTACTGCGGCTAATCTGCTCCTCCTTCAGACCCGAGGCCCCTCTCTCTCTCTCTCATTCTTCTCCCTGACCTTGCTCCGTTTATAGTTCTTCTTGTACGCTTTGCCGGCCGTTCACTTGCCCTCCCTCGTTCGCCACCCACCTTGCAACTCTAGTTGGATCCGATGTCATTCCCTAATTAACTCGTCTCAATGCCGACCCCGAGTGACAGCACACCTCGCTTGAATGCCGCATCGATCACCCAAGATATCACCCGTGCGACCTGCCCGCCCGAGCCAGAACGATTGCCGGCTTGGAGAGAGTCGCTGGATTCGTCCTCTCTGACCGAGAGTGACACTACTCTTGACCATGCTCTTTCACCGGGTGTGGCATCGCCACAGCCCGAACTGATGCCGTCGGACGATGCGACCGTTCGTGCGGTCTCGGAGACGTTGAGGTCTGAGATGGAATCCAGTGCCTCTCCGAGTAGTATGTCTAGATCCGACGAGGAACCTCCGGTGAGAAGAATGAGCCCAGCCAGACCATTGTCGCGCTCTTCAACCTCGACAGTGACCTCATCGCCTACAACTGGCTCACTTTTGAACTATGAATTTTCGAATATTCGTGTACGTTGACATCCGGAAGTATTCAACATGTGAACTCAGTTAACTTTCCTAGCTTCTTCCCAATTATACTTCGTCATTCCTGCGACCGGGAAGTAAGTTTACTGGCACTCAACAGTCGGATCGCCAGGTATATAATGTCGACGTGGAAATCAAGCATGTGGACATGGCTGAATCCTACCTTTGCGGTTACCTTCGCATTCAAGGTCAGAGGATGACATTCGTTCATCATGAGATGGGACTGTATCTAACCTCTCTTGTCATCCAGGCCTCACTGAGGACCATCCTACTCTGACGACTTTCTTTGAAGGCGAGATCATTGGAACGAAGCACACCTTCAAGACCAGAAATGAATCATGGGGTGCGTCAGAGAAGACCGACATGCATCACTGGGCGAGATTCCCCGCTTGGCGACCTCTAGCCAAACAAGCAAAACGACCTGATTTTACGTATTGGGATTTCGCCGAACGCGACCACATATTCATGCGCTGGAAGGAGCATTTTCTTGTTCCGGACCACCGCGTACGGACAATCTCCGGCGCGAGCTTCGAGGGTTTCTACTACATCTGCTTCAACCAAGTTGAGGGTACTGTGTCCGGCATCTATTTCCATGCCAAAAGCGAGAAGTAAGCATACATCACTACGGTCGTCATCAATGAACAAAGTACTGACCCGTTTTCTAAAGATACCAGCAGTTAGATCTTAGACATGTTGAGAATCATGGCTGTACACCTGCCATGGAGTTCCGTTGATCTCTGACTATCGGCCGAGATCATGTACAGTGATCGGAATTGCGTCCTCTTTGTGACGCCTCATTTGACTTCTTCTCACTGTCGTTTATAATCGTTCTTTTCACCTCGACTCCTTCGAACTCGCACCCACAATACTAGCGATAGTCTGAGCTACACGTCGTATCTCTCCTTCGCTATACTGCTCTCCTCTACTGGCCGGTTGAACCATTATCCTGATGATTTCTTTCTCAATTGGCGTTATATTGGTTGTCATGGTCATCTTTCCATCTTCTTGCTACTCATTCTCTTTTTTATCCTCCACAACGGTCATCTTCGGTTACAATTTCTCTACTCTCGATATCATTATTCCCCTTTCTTTGCCAGGTAGTTGGGTTCCTCGGTTTTAGCAGCGACGCCTCAATGATTAGTTCACTCTTCTTTCCTTCTCCTGTTGCGTTATGGTTTGTCTGGTGTCTGTGCATGCATACACGCCATTCAATCATCTCTTCCTCTTCGAATCAACAGCCTTGGTACATATTTACCAACCGTTAACCCGGATTGCAGGCTATTCGGGTAGCAACTTAACCTCTACTACTTTTCTTCGTTCCGTGACCTTACTTTTACCTCACTTTTTCTTCTCTTCGTTAACGATCCGACGCTATAAAATCTTCATTTCTTGCGTTTCCGCTTCGGTTACCGCAACGCTGCTCTGCAGAATCTGACTTCTGATACTTCCTCCTTCTTAGACCCTAAACCTGCCTGTTTTACAGGTGCTTGTCAATTCGTACACGACTAAACGCTCTCGTCTTCAAAACAAGGACAGAAAGACAGAACGAGAATAGACTGAGACTCAGAACGGAAGTGTAATTTCGCATGGTACTTAGATTATAGAACCGGATATACTTAGATTCACATCTCTTCTACACAAATATTACTAACGATCTGTCAATTCTTACTGGCACTTTACTCGATCAGTGTCATAGTATTTATACTGATTCATGCAGTAAATACAGTGGCTCCCAAAATCAAAATGACCAAAGAAAAAGAAACGCAGGGAGAGTACAAATAATATTTGCTAGCCTTCGTGTGCGGGGTCTTTAGTATGTTGAGCAAAGTAAGAGAAACAAAAAGGAAGAATGATGAGATGAAGTAGAGATGAAAAGAGGAAGAGAAGGGGTATCAAATGCAATAGTATGTGAATTTGAGGGTCGAGGACCGAAGTAAGGATGTAGGGTGCGTGGCGGTGGAGGAGAAGGAAGGGCTTGTTTGAGGATACAGGGACCCCTCGTGTACTCGGGATGGTGACGGTGAAGAGGAAGGGTAATCGTTGTAGAGCGGTGGCGAAGAGGATAGATAGGTCACGGCGGATTACATGTAAGTCGAGCCATGCCGACTCCCCGACGAACTGCTCATACTGCCGCTGTGGTCACTAGTCGGCGTCGGCGCATCAAGGACGACCTGTTGCCGGATTGAAACGATCCATTCATGCTGGAGCAGTTCAGCAGCAGTCGGACGCTTGAGCGGATCGCACTCGAAGCACCGACGGAGGAAGTCGATACCTAGATCGCTGAGCTGATCGCGAGATGGGAGCTGGGGCCGGTTGCCCTGCGCGATGTTGTACATGATGGCCCACTCGTTGTCGAGGCTAGACCAGGGGCGACGGCCCGTAGCCATTTCCAGGATGACGCAGCCCAGGGACCAGATGTCGACGGCGCCCTGGCGGTGGACGAGCTCGCCTGTGTCGCCGCGGATAACTTCGGGAGACATGTACATTGGCGTTCCGGTCATGGTCTTCTGGTTCTTGCCCCGGTTCGGTGCGATTTGGGTGTCCTTTGGCAGCATGGGTTCCTTGTATCCGCCATTCCCATTGAGAGCGTCCGTGGGCAGGAGGGTTTTGCCCTGGCGAGCGATGATTTTCGCTGCGCCGAAATCGACGTACTTGATGATGCCGTTGTGGTCAAGCAGGATATTCTCGGGTTTGATGTCTCGGTGGATGATGCTAGACTGATGGAGGTAGGCAAGACCTTCTAGGAGCTGGAGCGCATAGACCATAATCACTGTTTCGTCCTCAACACGGCCATGCTCCAGCAAGCTTGCGAGAGAGCCGCCGGAGCAGTACTCCATGAATATGTAAACCTTGTCGCGATGAACCTCAATACCATGGTACGAAACAATGTTGGGGTGATCCAAAACTTCCAGGACACCCATCTCATCGCGGATCTGCTGAGCAATCTTGGGGATGAGCTGAGGATCTTGTAACCGAATTTCTTTAACTGCCATGAGGTAGTTACTGTCCAAATTAATGGCAGCGTAGACGGAACCGAATGTGCCGCCTCCGATGTATTGACCCTGTTGCCAGCGTAGGGTGACATTCGTCGCTGAAGATGACAAGACTGCAAGAGACCTGTCGGCCTCGTTCGAGCCTTCCAAAACCCTACCTAGGGCTTGGCGTTTGGCATCCGCCTCAACTCTAATTTCCTCAATGCTAGCCAGCTGAGCGATGCGTTGCTCTCGGACCAGTCTTGCCGCCTCATCGTCAGTCAAGATTCTTCCAGCACCGATCTTCCAAGATCCTGAGCGCTCTTCCAAGCGCTGCTTCTCCGCCTGGGCGGCCCGCGAAGACCGCGCACCCATGATGTCGAAGTGTGAGATAAGGAGAGACATGCACCCTGCTACCTTTTGCCGCAGACGCGCAAACTGTCCGTCGTCCATCGAGAGAAGATGCCTGCTGGACGTTATGGCCATGGCAAATTCTAGGGCGGCCACTGCCCATTTGAAGGTCTTTCGATCTGCTGCATCACAGTCGTCACAGACGAAGGCAACCCATTCAAGCGAGAGCTCTGCAAGTCTTGCACTGTTCATTGCACGTCGGTTCGGGTCAACGTTTGAGGACCGCTTACCGAATTCTGTAGCGAAGGCATAGCAGGCTTGGATGAGTTCAGTATTGTCAACGCCTTTCTCCTTAAGCTGGTTTCTGATGATTGCGACGCTGTCCATGATAGTCATGGACAGCTTGAACGAAATCTTTTTGATTCTGTTGAGTTCGGCATTTACCCGGCTGAGATTTGCGCGCTGCTCAATAGCCATATCGAGCTGAATTCCGGTGGCTTGAGCCAGTTCGATCCTGGCATTCGAGAGGCGCTGTTGCGATCCCTCAACAATAAGGCGAAGCTTTCCTAATCGTACATCGGTCGGTTGCTCAACAAGTTCAACCTGCATCTCTTTGCCAGCCCAGGACAAGGGCTTTTCCGGGCGAACAGCCAGGACATAGGGCACCTGTGAGGGGTCTTTTCCGGTTTCTTCTTCGCGGAATGAGGTTCCCAAGATTGCGGCAATCTCATCTGGGCAGTTCCATAGCGCACGGTGTGCGAAGAGGTAAACGCCCTTCTGACCAACGGATGCGTTAGACTTGATGAGAAAGTGATCAGCCACAAACAAGGCCTCGAAGAAGTCCCATGAGATATCAGCAGGAAGATTGTATTCCGAGGCATTCTCGAACAGCTGGCGCAGGAATCGAGAAAATCGATAAAGCTTTCGTTGGCGAATTCGAGTAGAATCTAGAACGCCCTTGAATCGTTTATCTAGTTCAGCCGGGTCCTCATCTTCTCGGATATGCAGCTCTCGCTCGAAATGAATGAGCAAGCGGTGGATGGCCCTGGCGGTCAATACACTAGAGACACGTTAGCTAATAATCACAAGCCGTTCATTGCAGAGGCGGAGGCGTACCTGAACTGCTCTGCCACTTCGATATCGCCACCTTCGAGCTGGCGGCCAACTTCGTTACAGAACCCCCATTCCTGTTCCAGGATTTCGGCTTCCTTGAAAGTGTTCTTATTCGCCTGTAGCTTCCAATTCAATAGTCGAAAGTAATATCTCATAGCATCTAGCACAACGGAATCGAAGCTTTCGTCGATACACGGAGGGAGATCCCAACCCGGTTCTGGCCGGGCGATATCAAGATACCGTCGCTTGATATCGACAGCAGCTCTCATCATAATCTGGAATTGCGAGATCATTTGATCTACTAGGATGGGAGACTGCTGTGCCGGATCTCGCATGTTCTTGGCGTAGGACAATCGGACACGGATGATTTCCTGAATCAGACGGGAGGAGAAGTTGATCAAGACAAGGAGTTCTTCGATATATGGCGGTAGGTGTCGGTTAGCAAAGGCGCTGGCGTTTTCGACCAATGTGCTCTTCGCTTTCTGGATTACGGCCCCGATGCCGTTTAGCATGTTGTGCTCTCCTTGAAGCGTCTTAAGACCGTCTTCTTTCATGATACGGTCAAGAAAAGAAGCTTCGTCGGAGAGATCGCTCCTAGTGAGCTTGACTCCGGGTTTGGCGAAATCAAGCTCATCATTTCCAACCCATTTTTGCAAAATGGCAAGCTCGGTGTTAATAAGAACGGTGGTGTTGTGCCAAGCGAAAATGGCATCGCGACTAGAACAGTACTCATCCGATGCGACACGAGGGTGTGCAATCTCAAGTTCCTTTTGTGTCGGATACAGAGACTCACATTTCTCAATCTGCTCCACGGTATCCTCAACCTGTTTGATTGGTGATTTGCCAATCTCCGTTTCCCCTTTGATCTCAAACTTGATGATATCCTCAATGACCGCCCCTAGGTTAGATCTCGCTTCCTCAATGAGTTTCCGCTGCAGAGCGACACTCCGACCACATGTCTTGGCGCGCACACCAAGCCAGATTGCATGGTTCTGTGCCGCTGACCTGTGCGATTCCGTGGAGCCAAGCAAACGTTGCTTCTCCTGTTTGACAACATCACCCTTCAGGACGGAAGCCAGCATAGAATGCCACTCCAGTCGTTCCTGGTTCTTCGGATTCTTAAGTTCTTCAATTGTGGGCTGGTTATCATCCGTAAGGAAGAGCTGAATATCCGGATCGTAGGCATCATCTTCAAACGGCACCTCAGAGGACGGCGAAGGATCTTCAATCTCGGAGTCGCTGGCATTCAGCCGACTATCTTCGAAGCGGCTGTACCATCCCTGCGGATCTTCGCGGATGCGTTGGACGTACGCTTTCTCCTGTGCTCGGTATTGGGCGTTTGGGTCTCGTCGCGGCGTGCGTTTTGCGGAGGAGGATCGCTGGCGGTCATCTTGGAAGCTGATAAACGGAGCAGGTCGTCGCTGCGGTGCATAAGTGTTTGACGGGGTCCTGGCGGGGCCAGAGGGGCGTTGCAATCGAAGATCCCGCTCGACACCCGGCGGGACTTCGACGCTTGGTGAAGCCACTTTGTCTAAAGCTGAGGCGCCGAGACTGGCGCCGCGAGGACGAGTAGGTGTGACGCTCGCCCATGAGCTGAAGGCAGAGTGAGTCGGGGGAGGCGAGGAGGCGACGTTGGCGGCCGGGGGGACTTGAGGATCGAAGTTTTCGGGGATCATTGGGGCCGACCGGACGATGTACGGTGGTTGTAGGAGTTCGTCAGAGCCGGAGCTGTCAGAGTCCGGATTGCCCATGTCAGCATGCTCCAGGAGCTGGTATTCATGGGCCGGTTGGGGGTCCATCGTAGTGTGGATTGAGCTATGGACACAGATGGTGCCTTGGGGAAAACGGAGTTGGCGGCGAGCCTCCGGCCGAGAGCTGGAGGTATCTGGAGGGATGTGGCGGTGCATCTCCGCACCGGCTGCCAATCAAGCGGCGCAGATCTAAACCATCAGAGTGTTTAAGATTTGACACATTATTGGTAAGGTTTAAATTCCAACTTTTTCTTCAGACGAGTTATGCCTGTGACTAACTAGGTTATCAGCTTTGCGAAATGTGGTACTATAAGCCCTCAGCCCTCAGCCATCTGGCAAAGCTTAAGATTGTGTCGGCGCGGGAAGGCTTGAAGCTTCCGAGTCGCCCATCACCATAGCTGATTCAAATACATACAACCGTAACAACTTGAAAGCTCCCTTGTGTTGGTCTTACTGTTCAAAAAACGGAACAAATTAGGTATATCTATATCAGATTTAAACATTGCTGTTCTAGAGGCTAAATCTATTCAGAACCGAACCTATCTTGCAGATCAGTGCGCCAGCACCAAGCATGTAGTAGTCGCAGAGATCCTCATGTGAAATATATGTAGAGCGGCAACACCCACAAGTGCATTGTGAAGGAGTGCGTTAAGCTGCAAGCAGAATATAGTGAAATTTATTCTTTTCTTACACCTCCGGTAGTTGACATTGACGACTGGTAATCAAAGAATAGTTATTCATGCTCTTGTTGCTAAAGATATTATCGTCTGTTTAATGTAAGTTAACCTACAATGTAAAGCTAGTTCCTAGACACCACTAATCCAGGATATTTTTCTGTGAACGTGAATGGAAGTAATTGTCAAACGTTCTATACCTCTGATATAGCTTACATGCTATATGATTTTTGAGCCGGTAGACATGTTCGCATGCCCCAGAGAACATACATCAACCGCAAGCTCCATGGGCCTCGCCTGGTCTCAACGTCCCGGCATCCTTGACCCAGCCGACGACAGAGGCATTTCCCACATGCATTCGGGAAGGATTTCACTGCTTCTGCAGCCACCAGAAGCGTGGCGCCATCCTCGCAATTGTCGGACTTGGAAGGGTTGAAGAAGCGATTGGCGTGAGCGTATTCTTAGGTAAATTCTCATACATGCTTCACGCTGCTCCTGTGTCCTTGATACCCCCCGGGGCTAGAGGGTAGAGGCTTGCTGACATCGAGGGTGAAAGAAAACATCACAGGGTTGTATCCAAGACCTCAATCAACCACTTATGCGGTACCGATGTGCCCATCGCCGAAGACCAAGAGGGGGGCGCGTGACGAGGAGGTAAGGGTGTTCTTCTTGCGGGTGCAACGATAATCCTAGGCCATGTATTAGATTCTTGGTGCGTATTCCCAGGCAGACTTCAGAGACCCTTGGCGGGAATGTATGTAGCATGAAAACAACCCCGGAAGCGCTTGTGATCTTCTCATGACTCCGTCATGACTCCGTCGTACGATCAACAGTGCTTCCTCGAGGCTGAAGATTGCGTGTCCACGTCGTCTATCTTGATTTCTTCGTGAGTAAATCGAGCAAAGATCATTACCAACAGCGCGATATCTGATACTGGTGATTCTGGGGCTCGTGAACATCATGAATCGAAGTCCATACATCCCGGCCAATAGAAGCGGCGGTGTTTATCTCTACTCCAAGCTCCAAGAATCCTTCGCCATCCAAGGTTCCGTGAACCCCATCGCCGAGAACGGACGTGCACTTCGTTCTGGGGTCAACGATCATGAGGATCACGGCGGCTATCAGAAAACTCAATCTATCATTGATGGTATCAATTATTCAGATCAAAATGATCGAATCTTGAGAACTGGAGTTCGTGCAAGCTCGATCAGTGTGGGGACTGCACGAGAGAATTGGCATGGCAGCCCTACCCGACCTCCTCCGCGGTGGACATTGGAGGCTTGACGCCCCTCGGAAGAAACACGGCGTGCTGAGCGAAACTTTCTAGGGAAAGTTTAGTAGTATTTGGTCTCGGATTCATCCGGAACACTTGAGTCTCCCCGACACTTGGTAGCTTTGATGAGCATCGCTGAACCGAGAGAAACTTGGTCTCTGTCCAAGAAAGATCATCATGTCCATCAAATTCTCAAACTCTGCTGGCACCGAGTCCAAAAACGCACCAGCAACTGATCCCAACATCAGAAAAGTGTGATCTTGGCATGGAGAGCCAAGATCTTGTCTATCACTTCAATAGAGCTTGAAAGCCCAGTAACGATTTGTGGGAGAAACGGGCCGATAAAGACGGATCATCAAGTCATGATTGGTTGCTCAATTGAAGATAACGGGCGTGGAGTCTCTGACAAGAGCCCAGCCTGGCGTTCACCACGGCGCAGCGCTTGATCATGTTACCCAGATAGGCCCATGGAATGGTAGCCATGCAGGTACTTGGCGTCCAGAATGTTCTCTAGCACGGTTTACTACCAACCATCAACTCGTGGAAATGTCAAAGCTGGACTCGGAGTTGGAGAAGTTGGAGTCGGCAGCCCGGCAGCGGACCTACTTGCATCGGCTGCCGGACTGCTTGCAACACCGGGATTTGTTGAAATGGACCATTGTGTCAAGTATGAAGAGCTGTCTCGGAGGAAATACGAACAGTCAGGCGCTAGATGGTCCTTGATCATCCGGAGTTTCATTCAATATAGTGATTTTCAGGAGACCACGCCCCAGGTAGATGATTTCAGACAGTGCACAGCTTCAATGGAGGCAGCGCCACGGCCGACGCCGAGAAGTGTTATCGTTGCTCTAATCTCCAGCCAGTCTCGATGCAAGGCCACCAGCCAATCAGAGTACCCTGTCAGTCCCAAACAGGCTTAGTGCGCACCCAAGCCAGGCACTCAGGCAGCTAAGATTTCAAGTTGTTGCTCTGGAGCTCAGCTTGCTTCTTCTGCAGTTAACCGCCTTATCCTCGTCGATTTATGTGTGTATTTTCATTATTTACGCCGATCTGTCAATGGAACTGTAATCTCAAGTTATCTCGTGCAGCATCCGCCTCTCTTAGCGCGTTCTCGCTCCCATTGTTCACCTTATCGACAATTCTGTTTTCCCAGTGCTTTGGTCTACTAGGTAGCTCCCCTCCTACCCAATCATCCACGGCCCACGCTCGCCATGAATCGCCTCTCAGGCTCCCAGAAGCTTGATGGAGCAGTCACTCCGTGTTAGGAGCCTTTATCTCGTGTTGGATCAGAAGATGAGGTCCTGAATCGGATGATATCAGCCGGATGGGCGCAATCACGATGACAGCTCGTTTAATGATACTCCCCCAGTAGGCTTGGCTCGTCTACGCCTCGACCAAAAAAAGCCCATCCCGCACGATGCGACCATGGGTGGAGCTGCGCCTAGCTTCTGATGGTGGATCAGTTGGGTCAATTCGACTGATTCTAGAGGGCATGAGCCTGACTCGAATCTGCAGGGAGACGGAGTACCATGGCCATGGCGTTGCTGACAATCTGACTGGTATCAGACTCTTTTGCCAGACTATTATGCGGACTATTGTTATTTATCATCTCCAGTCTCCCCCTTCATGCATGTCTTTCTGCTTTTCTTTTTCTCTACATTACTTTTTTCAAGACCGCCTTATCCGATATTCCGGGGCTTACACTGGGGCTCTGCCTTGCCTCTGACCTATATTAATCCCGATTCTCCGACTCGGTCCTGCCCTCCCCCCCCCCTCCAAAACTTACGGGGCCGGCCGAATACCAGTAGGATCCAGTGTGATACCTTCTTTTCATTCCTTTCTCGACGGTACCCGGTGACGATACCTTCGCTTTCGACGCTTATTCACAATGGCCGAATACCCTGTTGAGTACCCTGCCAATGCGACTAACGTAAATGGTGGGGATTCCTTTGCTGAGGATCTCAACATTTACTACAGCGTGAGTTGTGTGTAGCCAGGCATCGAGGACTTTGACTGACTGTGAATATAGTCTGGTGATATTGCATGGGTTATCATGTCAACTGCTCTCGTCCTTCTTATGATTCCAGGTGTAGGGTAAGACTGGCCCAACCCGATAAGTCAGTATTGTGGCTGATAAGCTTGCTCTATAGATTCTTCTACTCCGGTCTTGCTCGCCGAAAGTCCGCCCTCTCCTTGATATGGCTTTCGCTTATGTCCATCGGCGTCGTCTCCTTCCAGTGGTTCTTCTGGGGTTATTCATTGGCCTTCTCTCACAATGCCGGAAAGTACATTGGTAACTTGGATAACTTTGGATTCAAGGGTGTCCTGGCTGCCCCTTCAGTGGGATCGACCAAGGTCCCTGACCTTCTCTTTGCTGTCTTCCAGGGAATGTTCGCTTCTATTACGTGAGTTCCCTTTCGAGGCAAGATGATGGGTCGAAGCCTAACCAAGCATGTATAGGGTTGCACTCGCTGTTGGAGCGGTTGCGGAACGTGGTCGTATGCTTCCCTGCATGATCTTCGTTTTTATCTGGAGTACTATCATCTATGACCCTGTCGCCTGCTGGACCTGGAACGCCTCCGGCTGGGTCTTCAACCTGGGGGGCTTGGACTTCGCTGGTGGGACTCCTGTCCACATTGTCTCTGGTACGACTGCTTTGGCGTACTCCCTGATGCTCGGCAAGCGCCGTGGCCATGGCACTCACGAGCTTAACTACCGCCCTCACAACGTTACCCACGTCGTTATCGGTACGGTCTTCCTCTGGGTTGGCTGGTTCGGTTTTAACGCCGGTTCCGCTCTGAGCGCTAACCTGCGCGCCGTGATGGCTGCTGTCGTTACCAACTTGGCTGCTGCTGTTGGTGGTGTTACCTGGTGCTTGCTTGACTACCGCCTGGAAAGGAAGTGGTCGACTGTTGGCTTCTGTTCCGGTGTGATTTCCGGCCTGGTCGCCATTACCCCTGGGTCCGGTTTCGTTACCCCATGGGCCGCTTTCATCTTTGGTGTTGTCGGTGCTATCTCTTGCAACTACGCAACCAAGCTCAAGTACTTTATCAAGGTCGATGATGCTCTTGATATCTTCGCCGTCCACGGAATTGGTGGTCTCGTTGGCAACCTCCTGACTGGTCTTTTTGCTGCGTAAGTTGCCATCTGGGGGAAATTTTCATCAACCATTGCTAATTCAACTTTAGTAAATACATTGCCCACCTTGATGGCACCACCATCATTGACGGAGGCTGGATCAACCAGAACTACATCCAACTCGGCTACCAGCTCGCCGACTCTGTCTCTGGAATGGCCTACTCCTTCTTCGGTAGCTGCCTTATCCTCTTCATCATCAACATGATTCCCGGCCTCAGCCTGCGTGCGTCGGAGGAGGACGAGATTCTCGGTATTGACGACGCCGAGATTGGCGAGTTCGCTGTATGTTCTCACACAAAGCCTAGCAAAGCAGGAAGCCATTGTACTAACTCACTTCACAGTATGACTACGTTGAACTCACCCGCGACGTTATCAACGCCAGCACCGAGCAAATCGACGGTGCCTCCAAGCGCAGCGCCACTCCCCCAGGCGCTGTTGACGCCTCCACGGAACTCAAGGCCTGAATAATGAACCCACCCTCGAGGTTGCGAGGGATATAAGATGGATAAGATAGGACAGCAGAACAGCGCAAGTAATCCCACACTATATCTGCCTGTTTGACGCTCCCTATTTATGCATCTATCTATCCCTATCCACCTCCCTTTTTTTGTTTATAGTGATGATATGATATCAATTTCCTTGTCTCCATGTGTATTGCAGGGCGCAGGGTTACACTGTCTGTTTGTTTGTCCGTCCAGGGTTGTACATATAGGACATGGACTGCTTTTCCCTCTCCCTCTTTCCGTTTTTATTCTCTGAGCCCCCGCTTTATATTCTACATAATTTTACTATAATCTTCCTACCCACCCACCTACCTCCTACCTTTCCCCATACTGTCCTTGTCCTGTTACCCGTGACGTCCTGCGGACGATACTACCGAACAACCCACCCCATTTTAATCTTTCGCATCTCTTATTGTCATCGGACCTCTGTTCGAACGTCTCCTTAAATGTCCGGGATACCCATGCTCTAGACCAGTTCGTTGTCTGTACGCTAGTTCTGAATTTTAAACTTATACACACATCTACAAATAGTAGTACTATCAGTATTACGCGAGTTGACTATAGCTACCGCGTACTAAGCTATACAATAAGTAACATGAGATTCTTACGACGTGGTTGTGGATTCAGAGTGGATGGATGTAATTTGGCCCAACAACGTACATCATCGCTTGACTCCGCTGGGCTCAGATGAGCTTACGTCGGTCTGATCTCTATTCTTGAGGAAGGTGGTTGGCGCACGAGGCAAATTGTTTACAAAGTTTAGAAGATTCAGGAGGGGCAGAATAGCACCTGTAGAGCTGAATTGCTTTTAAAAGAGGTATGTGCTATTCGTTTCGAGCCTTTCGGCCACAAGAATTAGAAACAGAGAATTCAAGAGCGCTCAAACCAAAACATTTGACTGACAAACACCCATACGGAGGGAATTAGAAGTCCGGGTGGGTTTATCAAGGGTATTACTGTGAGCTGGTCTCAATTCGCCACTAGGGGACAAGAGTTCATTCCTCACCCTCGATGAGCTCCTCCTCGACACCGCTACAAAATAGTTAGCTCGTGCATAACAAGAATTGGTCGGAGACACTTACTACTCCTCCTCACCCTCGGAGATGGAGGCGTCCTGGTACTGCTGGTACTCGGAGACGAGATCGTTCATGTTGCTCTCAGCCTCAGTGAACTCCATCTCGTCCATACCCTCACCAGTGTACCAATGCAAGAAAGCCTTGCGACGGAACATAGCAGTGAACTGGTCACCGACACGCTTGAAGAGTTCCTGGATGGAGGTGGAGTTTCCGATGAAAGTGGAGGACATCTTGAGGCCACGGGGAGGAATGGAGCAGAGGGCGGTCTGGATGTTGTTGGGAATCCACTCGACGAAGTAGGACTGGTTCTTGCTCTGGATGTTGCGCATCTGGTCCTCAACTTCCTTCATGGAGACACGGCCACGGCTGGAATAGGTCAGTAACGGATCAGGCATAGGTTTTTGAGATACATACAAGATGGCAGAGCAGGTGAGGTAACGGCCGTTGCGGAAGTCAGAAGCAGCCATCATGTTCTTGGGGTCGAACATCTGCTGGGTCAACTCGGGAACGGAGACAGCGCGGAAAGAGTAGGCGCCACGGCTGGTCAGAGGAGCGAAGCCGACCATGAAGAAGTGCAGACGAGGGAAGGGAACCATGTTGACAGCCAGCTTGCGCAGGTCAGAGTTGAGCTGACCAGGGAAACGAAGGCAGGTGGTGACACCGGACATGACGGCGGAGACGAGGTGGTTCAGGTCACCGTACGAGGGGTTGTTGAGCTTGAGGGTGCGCATGCAAATGTCGTAGAGAGCCTACAAACGTCAGAATTCATATAGTACCACAGGCTTCTGGAACGTACCTCGTTGTCGATACAGAAGGTCTCGTCGGAGTGCTCAACGAGCTGGTGAACGGAAAGGGTGGCGTTGTAAGGCTCAACAACGGTGTCGGAGACCTTGGGGGAGGGAACGACGGAGAAGGTGGCCATCATGCGGTCGGGGAACTCCTCACGGATCTTGGAGATGAGGAGAGTACCCATACCAGCACCGGTACCACCACCGAGGGAGTGAGTGATCTGGAAACCCTGGAGGCAGTCGCAAGCCTCAGCCTCGCGACGGACGACATCAACAACGTTGTCGACAAGTTCGGCACCCTCAGTGTAGTGACCCTTGGCCCAGTTGTTACCGGCACCGGACTGGCCGAAGACGAAGTTGTCGGGGCGGAAAAGCTGGCCGAAGGGACCGGCGCGGACGGCGTCCATGGTACCGGGCTCGAGATCGACGAGGACGGCACGGGGAACGTACTTGTTGCCGCTGGCCTGGACGAAGTCAGACACACAACCAAGCCTTTTCTATTATAACCGCAACACTGACCTCGTTGAAGTAGACGTTCATACGCTCGAGCTGGAGGTCGGACGTGCCATTGTAACTGCTTCCCATCAGGTTCCTGTTCCATTGTGTTTTCTGTCGGGGTCGAAGAGAGGGTGCACTCACACACCAGAGCCATCGAGGCCGTGTTCACCGGAAATGGTTTGCCTAGAAACGTGTCAGCAGTGATACGACGCGGAAGCAAACAAGTTGTTGGCCGAAATTTTTCGACATACCAGAAAGCAGCACCGATTTGGTTACCCTGTTATCACCCATCGCCAAGGTCAGTTTGTATTCTTCCCATCGTACCTAAATCCCAACACATCGTCACTTACGCATTGGCCGGTCTGGAGGTGAACCTGTTACGGCGAAAACAACGGTTAGCATTGTCGAGCTCGTGGAATGTAGAACTAGTGGGGTCCCTGTTGCCCCTAACGGGTAAGAGGACCCCTCAAGACGCGTCAAAATAAGAGGGGTAGCATACGATCTCACGCATTGTGAAGGGAGGAGGAAGGGTGAAGGATTAAAAAAGGATATATGCAGGAGCAATCGGAATTGAAGTGGATGAAGAAGACTGGGGAACAGCCGGGAATCGTGGAGGGGAGAAGGAGACGAGAGGAGCGAGATCAGGAGAGGAGGAAAGTTGGGTTGGGGTTTGCTGGTTGAGCGGTGAAGGCGAGGCCAGCGAACACTAGCAGAGTCTAACAAGAAAAGATCAACAATCAACAAAAGGGGCCGCCCGGAATGGTTTAGCGCCAGGACCGGTCACGGGACCTCCAGGAACGAACCACAAACCAACCCACTTCACACGAACCAGATTCTGGGCCTCGTCGACTTTCGATATGAGAGTATCATGATGCATCAACTACTTAGTCATGTCACTAGCTATCCTCTACTTACGCGTTTGTCTCATAGTCCATCAAGGTTGTGGAATATCAGCAAGTCTTCTTTGCCGTCTGACAGCCCCAAAAATGGTGCGCCAAATTCTAGACTAACTGCAAAAAACCCAAGCGGACTTTCTGCCAACTCAACACTTGAACACCACTGTCTTGCAACTGGTCCGCTTCCGGCACTATATTGCCTTTCATATGGTGCTTGCTCCGCTGTCCATTATCCCTGAGACCCTGATAGCTGAAGAGGAGCCTTTCCGATTAAACTTCAAGAATAGTAATGGTAGCAGATCTGGGCTTGAAACTTAGACTCTGCTAGATATCTCTGGCTTAATCCCGGGCTACATGTTTTCTCTCTGGCAGCAATCCCTAATTTTACATTGCTTCCAGAACCCAGCCTGATGGTCATCAAATCCCACTGGTTTTGAAGCTCTCGAGTCAACAATGAGATGCACTCATGATACATGATCTTCCCCGCTGCAAAGTGATTGAGCTAGGATTCGGGAATGGTACGTGCGGAAGCTTAAAGAGCGGATCATGTTCCAGAATAAAGTATCAAACAGCCATATCAATCAATAAGTAAATCAGTGGAAAACGCTGTCAAACCTCCGAGCTCAGAAATTTGAACACCATTTGTCCCAGCTGATACTTCCCCTTCCCATTTACAACAACAACCCGAGAGGTCAAATACCTCTCCCCCTTCACCATTTCAAATCCCCAGACCTAGCGGCAGACCATGGTCAGCATCCATCATTACAAAGGGAACGTCAACTGACATGAAAGAAGGAAAAGAAATACATACCGTCTCAGCAGACCAAGCCGACTTCTCATTGATCTCCAGCGTATGCACCCATAACCCTCTCCCTTCCCCATCAGCCCTAGTTTCAACCTCCCCCTCCTCTTCAACTAAGAACCCCTCCGTCTCACACCCATCAACGTCAACCTCACCCCTCAAAAACCTCTCTATCACCTCCTGCCCTTCCTTAACCTGCACATTAACCTCAAAATCCGGCCTCACAACTCCCCTGTCCGAGACGCTCCCACGAACAAACACACTCCTCGTCAACACCTTCCCAAACACAAAATCCTCATGCTCCCGTTCCACCCAATCGAGCACTCTCTTGTCCTCGATTACGGGAAGACTCAGGGTGCCCGCCGTGCGTTGCACGAGGTCTAGGTGTGTCTTTTTCTGGCCTTTACCGTTTGTCTCGGTGTATTGGGTCAGAATGAGGTGGACTGGGGAGGACGTTATTGCGTGGCGGATTAGGAAGGGGATTTTTTGCTGCAGAGTAAGTCAGTCCGGCGCTGTGCTTTGTCCCTGGGATGGGAGAGGAAATAGGGGATAGGTAGGAGGTACCAGCTTCAAGAGCAGCGGGATGTTGGATGAGAGGTGTTTTTCCTGTCCGGTGAAGTGCATTAGTATCTCATCCTCTCTTCATCACGCATGTTCCCTGCATTGTATCTCGCGCAGTGCTGACTGATGAGAAAAATGGGAGGGAAAACATACAAGCAGCCAAGTCCCGTTCAAATCCTGCATTGAAGGACGAGACCCCAGACTAACATTCAGACTCTGAATCTTCAAGTCGGCCATTGAAGTCGTGGGTATGGGTATAGGTTGCTCTGGGGATTTGCACTGGGCCATTTGGACTAGATCTTCCTGGGAAGGCGAAGTTGATATGGATTAATCCAGAAGACTCTTGCGAGACGAGTAGGTGTTCAGTGAGGTATGGAATGCGATGGAGATAGATGTTGATATTTATGTCTAACGCCATCGCTCCGTATGTCCTTATATACTCCAGTTCGCATATCAATCACAAGCAAACTCCGTCATGAGTCCTCGAATGATTCGTCCCCAACGCAGGAAGTATAGAGAAACGTGGATACCTACTTGATCTCCCACCAAGTAGTAGTCACAATGACACAGTGTGTGTATTAGCTTCCTACATGTGATATGGGGTCGCATTCGTTTCTATACGAGGTTAGTCCCCTTAATAGCCTAATACATCTTGACTAGGCCCTAGTAAGCACGTTGTAGTGTCGTGAGATGTGAACAAACCAAGCTGAGGCTATGATCGACAGCATCACATGTAAACCCACTTCAGCCAACCCAACAATATGGTTGAATTCGCCTCAATTAGAAGCTTCGAGGGCAGGGAAATGGCCTGATTGTGATCCCGTTCCTAGATCGGGCGCTAGGTACCCACGAAAGAGAGATCTACCTTAGTGTGAGTAATTGCTTAGGTTGGTTTGTGGTGCTGTTGTGGTGCCAGTGGGCTTTACATGTGATTATGGCGCCAGGTCCCTGGCTGATTGATCTACGCCACCGGTTCTCGATTCGAGCTCAGGACAGCCTGGCATAGTTCATTTCTCAACGTTTTCAGGGACGGGATTGCGTTTGGGTTGCTGCCTGTATTTGTGGTGATCAGGAGATTGTTGAGTTGGGAACATAGGTGGGTGGATAGGAGCTCCGTGTCTATGATTATAAGGTGATGGCTATACTGGCCGAAAGAGGCTTTCATTGCGAGGCCAGAGTCTTGGAGTAAGTACAGAATCGTTGCGCCTGATGCCTGATTATAAAGTCATCGATGCGGTATACCGAAAGTGCTGTCAAAACAGCTATTGTACAGGAAATGGAATGAGAAACGCGAGTTACCCTCACTTCGCCGTATTCTCGACGACATGTGAACTTTCCAACCATGTACCAAACTCGTCGAGTCGTTGCTGCTCATCATCATCTTCAGCATCAAGACCCCTCTCGGCCAAGTCTTCAAGGGCTGCACGCTTTTCATTCGTCTTACGGAACCGCTCGCTTCCGTCTGAGATGTACGCCACGACTGCAATCCCACCGAAGAATCGTCCATCCATAAGCTGAAGAACAAGAGCAAGTCAGTATCGTTGACGCGCCAATCTCAGGTCGAGCAGGCACTTACCTTGACGCAGTTCCGGGCTGCTTCGGGATCGGCGAATCGAACACTGACTACACCTTCTGGTTCTTTGTCGTAGAGAACGACATTTGTGACCTCGCCTAGCTTGGAGCACTCGTCGCGGATGTCTTCTTTAATGTCAAGGATAGCTGCTGGGTCGTCCTGTAACTATCAGCTGGCGAACGCTAATAAACGTGGATTTGAGCTTACATCCAGCTCCTTGAGCGTAAACATGTTCTTGAGGATCACAACTTTCTCGAATCGTGAGTTCGTATCGACCAACGCAGCTGGCTCGTCGTCGTCCCAATCCGTGAGTTTACTGTCTTGGTCAGTAGACGCCAGATAAATGAGCGATGGCTGCGTACTTGTTCAGCTTCTGAGTCCTTTTAATGATCTTCTTCTTATCTCTCATGCTCGTCTTCGTCGGTGCCTCTTGTTGGCTCTTGAAAGAGAAGTCTGCAGCCTGGACACGCATCGGACCCAGTGGCCCTGTCTCACCTAACCTAAAGTCGGAATCATCAAGCATTTGGATTGCTAGATTGACTGACTCCGGCCGGAAGTAGACAACTAGAGCTTCGCCTTTGAACTTCCCATCGTCATCCGTATACATCTTGATGCGCGGCCGGCCACTATCGATCTCTTCCGCAATGACTCCACACCGCGAGAACATATCTCGGATTTCGTCGAACTGCGCATCGAGGGGAATAGACGTTACATAGACTGCGGTATTGACACGCTGCTTCTTCTGCTTTTGCGACTCGCCCTGGCGATTTCACCGCATTAGCTTTTACCTCTCACATGGGTAGGAAGAATGCTAACCTCTTCTCCTTGCTTCCGTTTCTTCTTCAACTGTTGCGCATTCGCCTTCTCATCTTCATCCACACCCTGGACTCTATAGGCTTCTTGCTGTTTCTGCAGCAAGTCTTCATCGACCTGGAGGACAACCACAGGCGCAAAAGCGGCGCCGACCAGTAATCAGTTTCACGAACCACCCAGAATCCATGCAGACTTAGCCTTTCCAACTCATTCGCAAGGGAAAATAGGTCCATCGACTCGTGCAGTGAAAATCTTCGGCATGGAAAGCAAGAAAAAATGGTAAAGCAGGAGGAACGGAGGAAGGGGAGAACAGCATGCTGCCAGGCAACATCAGCTGATGAGAAGGCGCGCACACACCGTCGGAATCCATCGTTTTAATATGGTGTCATAGCTATATTCCTGGCCATCTTCGGTCTCTAGGATGAACTTGTTGTCTAGCTTTGAGAAGGAGATTCGGGGGTCGCTATCGAATTCGGATGGGTCTTGCGGGAAGTTGCTGAAGGGTGGCGGGGAATTGGTCGCGTCGTTGTTTGGCTCGTGGTGTGCCATGGCGGGGAAATTGTAGACGTGAATTATGAGGGTAGAATACTAAGAGTTTAGGAAGGAAAAGTCGCAGTTGACGCAAAAGACGGCGGCTAGAAGCAATGTTTGCGGAGAGAGGTCTGATGCCACAGTTACGTAAGCCACCTGACAACAAGCTTGATGCCTTTTTCGGCGATATATAGGTCGAGCTTCTTCGATTGTTGAGTCTTAGGAATATAACATATTTTCAACTCAAGTATATAGTCAACTTTGTCAAGCCATGCCCCTGTACATCATTAAAGGCGCGAAATCATGGATATATAGGCTCATCAAGAGAAGTCAAGCACGGCTCTAGGCAAATGGGCATCCTCCAGTCCGGGTAGTCTTCAACCCTTCTACTGCTTCTTGCTGAGACTTTCGCCCCATACCCTCAAAGTGCTTAGGTCCAACGTTGGCAATGTTGTAGCCGTTTGGGTAGTACTTGTCGCCCTGGTCCCCAGGAAGCGGGCGACCGAGAACACGGGTGTACCAAGCCGCCGGTCCCCAGCGATTCCAAATGGTGGGTTTGACATAATAAGGTGCGGCATCCCATTGAGTGGCAAAAATCTGCTCGTCCACAGTTTGCCGTTCAGTAAAGGTCGAATAACGCATGAAATATGGGCGAGGTAACGTGAGGTAACGCATGACGAATCGGCGAGTGGACAATAGGAACGAGAATAGCCTGGCATATGATGTTGGCGGCGCATCATATCTGCTCAGTTGTCAGTATAAGGCGGCTGGATTTACAAGGTTTAGAGGGTTGCGACTGCGCTTACAACATGGCCTTGCGCAGGCGATCGTCCATCATGAATGACACGAAATTCAGACCAATAGGATGCAACGCCTTTGGGATTGAGTAAAGCAGCACCTCCGTAGTCCCATCGGCAACCTCGCGGTTCTTGACGTGCGGCAGCATGCATTTCTCTTCGTATGCATCACTCCAAGCCATGATTTCTTCCAGCCAATGGAGCCCATCGCGGAAGCCTGTCTTTCCTGAAGGCAATTCATCATAGCTGATGTTGAGGCCATCGCCCAAGCTCTTCCAGAAGGTACCAATGGCGCACTTTTCCATATCGGTAAGCTCACGCCATTCGTATTTGTTGATGAATCTGACTGGTTGGACAGCGAAAAGTCCGAGTGTGTATAGCATATCACTCTCGAGAATCGTGCCTGACCCACGGTAACCGCTGTGGACGAACCGGGTGCGCGCAATGGCAGCGTGGCTGCGTGCAGCGGCCGGGGACTGCCCAACAAACTCCTGCACCAAGACAACAGTATCTGAGTAGCGCTTCAGGGAAGTTTCGGGAGCCGAGAATTGTGTTGTTTTAGTCAAAACTTTGGAGACGGTGGGGATCCCATATGTCTAGATCGGCAAAGTTAGATGGGATATTGCAGTAACCAGGAGAATAGAGCATACCCTAAAAAGCGCAAACTGCAAGGCCTTGGTGAAAAAGAAGGGAAACTCGAACTGCACTAGGTTCTTTTGGATTTGGAACGCATCTTCATCGGTCATTCGCGCGAAAGATTCTCGTGTTGGATAGTTATATTTCTTGTGGATTTGCTTTACACGGCGAAAGCGAAGGAGAGAAACGAGAACAGGATATGCGGCGACCAACGGAAGCACATATCTGAGGAGCTGTTGAGGGGAAATATCCTTCAGGATGGTGGCGAGTGCTTTGGAGAGTGCCTTTGACAATTCCGCCGGCGACGACGTCATGTTTGCGACAGGAGAGACGGAATAACAAGCACGGCAAGCTCAGAAAATAGAATCGGAGAATTTGGGTCTAGATTCTGGATTGTGGCCGTTTATATTCGATTCAGGTTGGGCATTGTGAATTCCCCACAATCTCCAGATCGCCCCTTGAAGGATCCAAACTTGGGAGCAGACTCAGCAGAGTGAGCACATTCGAGTCAGGTGGGCCATCGAGTAAACGCCGCGCTTTCATTCTCCGTCTCCCTATCGCTTACCTCGGCCTCCCTTGGCTTCCCCTCATCCTTCATCCTTTGGATTTGAAAGAATTCAGTTTGATTCGCTGTGGTCTTGATATGTCTTCGGGCCAGTTCCCTTCAATTAACGTAATTCCCTAGCGGTCCGCTCACCCCGGCCAGTCCGATCACCAAAAACATCATATAAAATGCCACTTTTTAAACTTGAATATCTCAACCACTTGAAATTAAATAGTTATAAAACTAAATAATTAAGCTATAAGCCTCTATTAGGTCTGTTTAAGCTCTCTTTTAAGTACTAAGAGCCCTAAATACTCTAGATATATCAAGATATAATACAATATAGTAAAATACAGTGTAATTTATATTTCTAAAAGATTTAATAAGCTAGAGGAGCTATAACTTAGCTATATACTATTTTTAAATACCCTATATATGTGAACTTAATAATATCATGTATAAGCTTAAGATGGTTGAGCTATTCAGGCTTAAAAAATGGCATTTTGTATGGTGTTTTGGGTGATCGGACCGGCCGGGGTGATCGGACTGCTAGGGAATTACGTTAACCTAAATGATTTGAAACCACCAGTGGGGTAACTCTGTTTCACGAAGCAGTAGCCTCTCCCCAATCCCTCGTTCCCCATTTGCTCCGAAATACAGCTATCTACGGAGTAGTAAGACAGCCAGCGTCTTAGGAGCGCCTTGCATCATATGGTCTGATTATCAACGGGTATCATCAGATGCTGTCCTGCACGGCCCGTTCTGGCTGCTCGGCGCCGAAATTCCGCGACCAGAAATGCGTCTTACTACTTGCTTCTTCGCATGATGAGAGAAAGCCCGCCCCTAGGTTGCTCACACTAGTCATCAAATCTAGCCGTCAGGAGCTTTCTCCCGGGCCTGGGCGTCCCATGTGCACCGATGAGATTCCCTATGCAGACTCGATCGCGCTGGACATGCATCCTGTGAGTCAATTCAACGCTTAAGCAGGGATAATTCAAGCTTTCTTAGCGGTGGAAAGGCGAGAGCAGTGAACCCAAAGCCAAGCCAAATACCCAGATCACAACCTCCGGCAATGGCCTCTGCAATTGGCCCGGTATAATATACTTGGTCCTGTGGGAGAGAGATCATCAGAAAATGACTGCTAGGAAAGGTACGGCGCAGGTACGTACCATGCCGACGATTGCGCCAGCCCATCCAATAAAGAAAGCCGCCGTAGCAGCGACTCCGACCGGTAGCCTTTCGGAGCAATTCCACGCAGTCCAATCGTACTGTTTACCTCTGTTGAAGAGGACATCTGATTCCACCAACATCGTGAACCAGATAATGATCCAATAGCCAATCAGCGGTACTAGGTTTTTGAAGACCTCGTACAGAGAGTCTCGGCCACCAATGGCGCATGCGGTGTATATGAGAGTGCTGATGCTTGTGAAGACAGGGCGGGGCACCTTGCACCAAAAATCTCCAAGCATCTGGAAGTTCATTGCCATGGAATACGATCCGGGGGCATTGTTGGAGACGATTGTTAGCACGTTGATAAACGCGCAAAACCTGCCAAACCCTCCAAGCCGGCCATAGCCGGCCATCAACAAACTGCCCGGGGTGCCATCATATATGGCGGCCCAGCCAGAATTATAAGCAACGCCAGTCCCAAGGCCGGCGCCAAGAATGAATGTGATGGTCATGCCCAGGCCGATTCCCATAGTGGTTGCCGACCATATTCTCCAGGTCCCGGTATCGGGCGAATAATAAACATGGTAGTCAGCAGCTCCCGGAACCCAGGATAGGGCAGCGGAAAGGCAGAGTGAGAAGAACGCCAACCGTTTGGCATTCACCTCCTCTGCTGAGCCAGCGGAGGCCGTACCAAAATCGAAATCGGGGCCTGCTGACCCTAGAAGGATAGCGAAAACCATCAACTGTGGGAACCATGCGAATCTACTCACATATGGTTAGGGATGGCTCTTCCTGAATTCGAGTGGATATGTAACCTGCCTTTCATAGTACTGGAAGATGTGCATCCCGAAAGTTGCCACTACTAAACTGAGGAGGGCGACGATGATTATTCCAACCACCACGGAAACAGCACCACCGGTGAGCTTGGAAAGGAGCTGGCCTCCTACCATCGAGCTCATCATACCATAGCCCAAGTTTGTCAACACATTCAAGAAACAGCAAACCTTGCTAGGGTTGAACCCCACAAGGTACCGGGATACGATCTGATTAAATATGAAAGGTAAGCCCATCTGTCCTGCAGTTATGCAAACCAATGCTAATGCATAAGGCCAAATCAGGTGTGACAGATCAATCATACAAGGGTGCGATGCCCACTCCTTGGGCCCCAGGTACACATATATCCTATGGCGATGCAGCCCAAAAAGTTCCCAAAAAACGCACAGAGTGCGGCATCCAGGAAACTTAGTCGCATAACAACCGTCCCAAGTGTCCCGACGACCATATTGTTGAGCGCCATTCCCATACTGAACCACGTCAGGAAGATATTGAATGAAGCCGATGTGCTGACTCTCTGACGCTCCTCCAAAGGCACTGGTTCAATCCCTCGGGTTTCGAGGCCCTTGACCCTCTCCGCCCATCGCTGATATCTCGACTTCACAACGGGGTCCTCGACCGGAGGCGTGCCGGCTTCATCGTCTGTGGCACTCTGCAGCGAGTGGGACTCAGGTCTTTTTTCGACCTCGAGATTCATGCTAGTCGAATCGGAACGGCAAAAAAATTTCCAAAGGAAGGGAAGGCGTTCGGAGAGCGGTTTCCACCTCGCTGGCGAGTCCATATATCTCCTTCCCTCGTTTGCGCCAACAGAAAGTCGCCGGCTATTAGACATGTTCGGCGCGCAGAAGAAACTCCAGGGGTGTGGAAATCGAAAATCTTGGGAGATAGTTGGAAAATAAGCAATTGGCTGTTTGATATCAGCCTAGCTTTGCGTCACAAGCAGCATTCCAAGCCGGGAAGGGAGGATACAAGCGGGTGCTACAGTTCCAAGGCTATCTACATGATCGCCGCACCGCTCTGCTCTAGAATATGTGCTGATAATGAAACAGTGTAACCGGAAGCCGGCATCAAGCATATGTTGATCCTACCAACACGAGCATAACAAAAGCTTGACAATTCGCTCACCGAATATCGTCATTTCTGCCTCTTAATCACGGACACGCCCTTCGCAGACCTTGGGCCACCGTCTCCATCATACCAGGTCGTCAGCTACAGCACAGCGAGCAAGCTAACCGCGTTCCTAACCCCTTAACGCTCAGATATCAAATCCAAAAAGGGAATCGGATATCCACTGCAGCATTCTGTTTGATCTCAAACTGACGTATTGTAATGCTCGCTCCCCACATCATGGGAATGAAGCGGAGAATGCAGGAGAAACTCACCACCAGGTATCGGAACTTAGCCGTCCATCCCATCGACTTACTCGCGAACCAACCCGCAGAAGGAAAGGAAGCAGGATTCGAGGAATCAAACTATCTACCTAAGCTTTCTCACATCGGTTATTTTCGGACAAATTAGAACAATCCCTGTTTTCCGCCGAGAATGTGCCCACACCGTCCCGTTGTTGACGTGATAGGTTTTTGACCCTCTGACCGAACCCAACCTCCTCAATCGTAGCAGCCACGTAGGCTTCAATCGCGCTTTTATCCTCGATTTGTTTTCTTGGAATTTTCCAAGGTCGAGGTACAGAAACCAAGATATCACCGTAGGGCCCAAAGGCCTAGCGGCCTAGCACTAAGCGCTGCCCTAAGTTACTAACAAATTCAGCCAACTAAAAGTCTACTAGTAAGCATGGCGCACCTGCGCCCTGCTGGCACTGGCCGTGGTTCAATCAATCTATCGTTAGTTAGCTAGCCCCTGTCCAACAGTAAGCGTGCATAAGCGCCTTACCCCAAAGAAGCTTAAATTTCCAACGAGCCAAGCAATACATTATTGCAGTGATCCAGAAGTAATCGGAGGATATATTGTTCTCCCTCTATTTTGGAGTATACTTGAACTTTACTTGATGTGATATATGATGAGGGCTCAAGATAAAGAAAACAAATAAACGGGAGCTGGGGAGGGATTTAAGATGACACTCACTGAGTTTAGTTTGATGCTTAAGGGAAAATACTTGAGGCCATTTTGTGATTAACAAAGGGAAAGTATATCGACCAGTACAGAATGTGGAAGGTTAGAAGAAGTCTCACAGTGGCCTCTGAAGGTGAAGGGGGTGGGGCGAAGGAGGAAACGACATCGTAGTCACTTGACGGTGACTACAGCAATCTTAACATATGGGAAGGTGGCAGCTCTATGCCATTGAATCCACCATCTGCAATCATCTGCTCACGGGGTCCATGAAGCCAGGTGTAATCAGTGTCGCCACTTTTCAGAGTGCGCCAAATATGTTGGAGATGAGGCCGAAGCACTCGATTGGACTCGCCCCGGGGCACGATAGCAACCAGCATCCACCGCCAGTAGTAGTTATACTTCTTCACATGTCGCCCAGTCCCGGGTGGGCGGGAAAATCAATGCCCCGGTGTGTGAAGCGGGGTTCAAGATGCGGACGGAGCCTGGTCCTAACCACGGGCCTGATGGTGATGCTCCTCCAGATCTGGGCGGCAGTCGGGTTTGAGAGCCATGGGTTGGGGTCGTCGGGAGCTGGGGGACCTGCCTTGGGATCTGGTAGCCACCAGAGAACCTTGGACTTGGCGTAGAGCACTAGCAAAGGGCACTCTGGGCCTTGACTGTACGTTGAACCCCGGGGCTGGGTAATTCGATGTTAGCATTGTTTCTTTGCTGCCGGCTTCCTTACCAACAGGCAGCTCAAGGGATCGGTTGATATCTGAAGGAGCGCTGCTTTTATGACCCGAAACGTATCAAGTTTTGAGAATATAACTCTTTATTTGTCCGAGGTCAGCTTCAGGATAGAAGGAACGAGCTAAAGGTATCAAATGAGCCGAGGGGGGTTAAATATGTACAAAGAAGGTCGACTCGGAGGGAATAGATTAAAGAAACAAAACGAGAACACAAGCCTTCCGAAAGCGCCGGGCTAAATTTTCAAACGCCAACCTTTATGCTCTCTATTACAAGACAATAACAGAAGCACTAGACAAGATAGACAGACAGACAGAAGCAACGAAAGGAAGCGGTGTAGTACAATTAAATGTGTTCACCCACAGACGCCAAACACACCCTAGTGTTGAGAGAATAGAAGCTCCGAAAGGATGAAGGCAGATATTAGCAAGCGTATGACAGAAAATGGTTGGCGTCCAGTATGATACTTTTGGAAAAAATGAAGACAAGGAACGAAGGAAGGAAACTGTTGAGTTACGAGCAGTCCAGCGTATACGGGTTAGCTCCTTTGGGAGTGAGGTACGTATAGATAAGGCAAGTCGATCGGCGTATGTTTAAGTCTGAATCTGACTCTGACTCTGGCTCTGGCTGTTGCTGTGACTGTGGCTCTGACTGGACCGAGACTGAGACCGACGAGATGTTGATCGTCTGCTGCGGCTAGAAGGCGCGCGGGCAGGAGGTGCGTGCTCGAAGAAAGGAAGCAGGTCCGGGTTCTGGCTCGGAGGAGTGGTCGATGTAGAGAGATAGTTATTGATGACGTTGTCGTCAGGAGCGGTGTCGGGATGGATCTCAATACCCGGTTGTCTGCTGACATTTCCGCCGTTCAAGTCGAACTTGAATGACTCTTCCTCTCCGTTCGTTCTCTCAATAGGAGACCATCCAGCAATGCTGCCTGCCACTATGCCTGCCATTGCAGCCGCCGGACCGAATGCCGAGTTCGAGCGGGAACGCGCACGTCTGTGTGACCGGGAATCGGGAGTCGCAGGGAATGGCGGAGTACCTTCACTGCTTTCTGCAACCGGGGTACCTGGAACCGAGTTCTCTCGGGACCTTGAGCCACTGCGTGACCGAGGCAAGAACTCTTCCGGATGCTGTAGCTTGTGTGCCAGGTTCCTCATCCGTCCTCCACGGAGCGACTTGAAGAATTTCAGCTGGTCGCGGATCTCCTCGAGAGCGGGATTCCACTCATATCGCCGGTCCTCATCAGATATAATGAGCTCTGGGCCCTTCTTGCGGCTCCAAGTGGGAATAAGCTTCCTGATGAACTCATCTGGGATAAGTCGAATGATAATGGCGACCGGGAGAGAGATCACGCCAAGAATGAGACAGACTGCCCATTGAGCTCCTGTGAGATCGGTCACAGAGAAGGCGTGTCCGCCAACAAAGATGATTAAAATCTGTCCACCAACAATGATAAACTGGATGCCGACGAACCAGCGGTTGCGGAAAATGCCTTCGAAGATGTTCAGGCCACTGTCTAGACGGCGAGAGCTGGATACAAGTTAGCGATATGGCTCCCTCCTCGCTAAATGTAAAAAGTGGTACTTACTTCCACTGGTTGAAGATTTGCATCCAGACAAACGTGTTAAACACCACTGTCTTGAGAGCAGTATCCGCATCTTCATCCGAAAAGTCAATTATAGACTTGAGGATCGACTTTCCAGCAAAGTTCAGAATGAGGGTAACGACTAGTTGGTAGATACTTTGTCCGATGATCATTTTCCACATGGTCAAGGTAATAAGGGGTGCAGATTTCGGCTCAGGGCGTCGGTTGAGAACATACGGAGAGGGAGGATCCGTTGCTAAACCCGATTAGCTATGTTAAGCGTGAGGTAGGATCCAGAGCAGCATACCTAAAGCCAGCGCAGCAAAAGTGTCCATGATCAGGTTAACCCACAGAAGCTGCACCGCTGTCAACACGGACTCTTCATCACCACTGGCCACCGCAGAGATAAATGTGAGGAGGACCGCAGTGATGTTGACGGTAATTTGGAACTATACCTGTCAGCCAATAGCTTACCGCAGTGCTAACATGCGACCTACCTGCAAGAACTTCTTCACGGCATCATTGACAGTTCTACCCCAAGCCATAGCTTTGACAATAGAAGCAAAGTTATCATCCATCAGAATGATGTCTGACGCCTCTTTGGCAACCTCAGTACCAGTTATTCCCATGGAAAATCCAACATCTGCTGTCTTCAATGCCTGAGCATCGTTTGTGCCATCGCCAGTAACAGCAACTGTCTCGCCAAGTTTCTTGAGTTGAGAAACAAGAATCTTCTTGTCATCAGGGCTAGAGCGTGCGAGAACCTGCAACCGTGGAATGATCTGGGTCATTTGGCGGGTGCTTAGTTTTCGGAACTTAGGCCCTTCAATTGCCACACCCCCGGGCGTGAATATTCCACACTCCTGAGCAATTGCCTTCGCGGTCACAATGTTGTCACCAGTAACCATGCGGACGAAGACTCCAGCACGTTGGCATTGGTGGACTGACTCTGTAACTCCAGCTCGGAGCGGATCTTGAATGCCGAAAACGCCGAAGAAGATCATATCTTTAAAGATGTGGTCGAAAGATGCGAGTGAACGGTCTTCTTCCTGTGTAGGAGCTCCACGCGGGGGCCATTCTGTGAAATCACGGTAAACCAGGCCGATTGTTCGCAAGGACTGAGTAGCATAATGGTTGATAGTGTTATCAAGGTTCGATCGATCCTTCTCATCCAGCGGGCCTTCATCAAGATTCTGATTAGGATCACGAACGATCCTCGTCGATTTAGCCAACAAGACCTCTGATGCACCTTTGACGAGCATCCGGTATTTTTTCCCGTTGTCCATCTTGATCACGACTGCCATGCATTTGCGGCCAGAATCGAATGGCACCATTTGAGCTACGTTCGCATTATCCCGGGCCTCGCTGAGTGAACCTAGGCCAAGGTAGGTTCGTGCGAAACCCAAGAGAGCGGTTTCAGTCTTCGAGCCAATAAAAGTCATAGTCCCTTCCTGTTCTCCTTCAAACGCAGTTGAGTTGAGCACGATCGAGTCTAGAAGCAGCTGTTTAGCTGGGCGAGAGAGGCTGTTAGCGAATTCGGATGGAGACAGTGCGTTGTCAGAGTCGGCTGTTCGGCCTTCATTCCCAGGAACGGGCGACGAGGCCTGGGATTTCCCTCCGAATTTAGAGCTGGTACCCAGTGTAGCAACAACAGCTGTCATTTTGTTCTCCGTTAACGTGCCAGTTTTATCCGAGCAAATTGTTGTTGCATTTCCCATGGTTTCGCAAGCTCTTAACAGACGGACCAGGTTGTTGTCCTTCAGCATCCTGGTTGTAGCAAACGCAAGGGCGAGTGTCACGGCAAGAGGCAAACCCTCAGGGACCGCAACGACAATGACTGTGACAGCCACAATAAAGATTTGCAGGAAAGCCTGACCTTTCTGATCGGCGTTTCCGATGCCTTTCAGCTGGGCGAGGAACTTGATGAAGAGTACCACGAACAATAGTAAACCAGCGGCTAGACCAAGTTTCGCAATATACTCTGCAAGGACGTTCAGCTTTGTCTGCAGTGGTGTTGTCTGGCCTTCATCCTGGAGAGACATCATAGTCTTGCCGTATGTTGAATGCACTCCAACTGCCGTAACCAGGAACATTCCCACGCCTTCCGACACTTTGGCACCAGATACAATAAACGGGTCCTGTTTAGCCAGATTCTCATGTCGTTCAATAGCACCATAAACCTCTTGAGCAGGAGATTTGCGTAGGACGTCGGATTCACCAGTAGCGGAGGATTCGTCGCATTTGATATTGTGGCCGGAGATGTAGATTCCATCAACGGGGACAAGGTCACCAGGCTCCAAGTGCATGAGCTCACCAACAAGGATGTCATGGACAGAAATCTCGGTCATCTTTCCGGAACGGATCACCTTGACCATCCTATCCTCCTTCTTCTTGTTCAACTTGACGAACTGCCGTTCTTTTTGCCAGTCATTGGCCGCACCAACCACCACAACAATCAAGATAGCTACGATGATGGCCACTCCTTCAACCCACTGAACCCGCGGTTCGCCGGGTTCTGCCGTGACAGACTGATAGATACCTAGTGCGAGTGAGATAACAGCCGCTACTGTCAACAGAATAAGGACCTTGTCGTTGTATGCAAGCCATGCTAGTTCAAGGATACTCTTTGTTTTCTTCTCTGGGAGTTTATTCGGTCCAAATACACGCTTGCGGTCGGCGTAGGCATTCTCGTCCTGTTTGTGTGGCGTGGTGTTGGCTCGAGCCGGCGGCGTTTGAGGTGGCGTATCAGCCGCGGGCTTTGGCACAGAGTTGCTCGGGGCCGTGGCATCTTCAAAGCTCACAGCCCCGTCAAGCTCGGTTTCATCCAGGCTGAGACCGCTGCGTATATCGGTCCGCAGGCCCTTCTCAAGTCCAGCAATACCGCCAAGAGCGTAGAATGCGCCAAGGCTCTTGGGGTTCAACAATTTGTTCAGCTGCCCGGGAGAAAAGGCAAAGCTGTTGTTTTCCACCTCGAATTCCGCTTCCCGTCCGGGATCCGGCTGGAGCGCTTCATCGTAATTTTCGATCGTAGATTTTGCCGAGTCAGATGGCGAACCGTGG
Source organism: Aspergillus carlsbadensis (assembly GCA_025688815.1). Classification (NCBI taxonomy): domain Eukaryota; kingdom Fungi; phylum Ascomycota; class Eurotiomycetes; order Eurotiales; family Aspergillaceae; genus Aspergillus; species Aspergillus carlsbadensis. The sequence goes on along the minus strand of MU628167.1, from coordinate 682,660 downwards.
TTTCCATTTTGACGTGAATCACCACCATTTGAGTGGGATGAGTCCTCCGACTCCAGAGAATTGCCGCGAGATCTAGCGCCCGGCACAGAAAGGTAATTAGAGTGAAGCATCGAATCTGTCATCTTCGAATTGGGAGACAAGACGTTGTGCGGCGACGGAGAGGTCGGCCTGCTGTCGTGCTCTCTGCCTTCCGACGAAGCATACGATCGTACTGACGGGGCTGATCGGGTGTCGGTAGGAGAAACGCCGCTGCCATTCAATAAAGCGCTAGTATCACCCGTCGGGTCAACATGGTTAGCCGAGTGCGAAGACTGTGATGGTCCCGATATCTGGGGAGGAGGTTGGTTTTGGTCCGCCGTTGAGGTGACGGCAGAGGTGTCTATCGTTATGGTGGGAGCTCGTTCTCGGCGCAGCGGCGTTGAGGCTGATTGTCTGGAATCATTTTCAACCGAATTTCTCGACTCGGACATGGTCGGCCAAGGAGTTGGCCGAGCCTCTCAAAGAGCCGAGAGAGCAGAAAAACAAAGAGATGTTTGGTATCAATGAGAATGTGGCCCCGAGCGGAGCACCTGGACGCTATTCGACGGAGTCATAAACAACGAATGTCGCGCTAACAGGGGTAAAAAAGGTTTCGTTCCCTAGAAAAGTGACACAAGAGCTCAGCGTGACTGGAGAGATGCCATCAAGGATCTTGGAAGGGTTGGTGGTGGGCTGCGAGGTGACTTTGTGTTCTGCCCAAGGGGACCCGAATCCGGCCAAACAAACGAAGGAACAGGTTAACGTGACGAGCAAAGGGAGAAAGAATAAGGTTATACGACTAAAATTTTAGGGCCTTTCCTGTCGAACAACAAGCCCAAGGATTTGAGAGATCAATGCGAAAACATCGGGCAGGGCGACTGGTACTTGGAGAGGGATGGGAGAGAGGAAGAGCACTGAGCGGCGGGAACTTTTGCTTGAAGCCAATGCGAAGCAGGACCCTGAGCCGACGAGCCAAAATCGAACGAGCTAATGATGCAGTACGCACTGCTTCCGTCACTCCACTCTGGCTCCACTCGATCTGTCCAGATTCCAGAGCCCTCGTATTTTTTACTGTTTTACGCGTGCAGAACCTCCTGCTCGTCTTCAGTCAGCTATCCAACAATAATAATGTGTTGAGAAGACTGCCTCCCTCTCAAATATATTTGGCGAGAAATATCAATGGAACGAGCGACTTTAACTCCTTTTATGGATCCGACAGCTTGACTTGTGATTGCCACAGCAAATTGTCAAGACGGACCTTGTCCTGCAACTTTACTCGCTGCTGCATTGCACTGCCTCATTCCACTTTAGTCGAGATTCTCCATAACACCAACCTTTCAGTCTCATCTTTTCTTCCTTTTCCCCCTTTGCCTTCCGAGTCCCTTTGCTTGAGAGGCAATTGCAAGGGCGAATTATTTCCCAGACAAATCGCTCCCTCACTCAAACTCATTTATTCCCTTTGTGCTACGACGAGGTTAGTGTTGATGGAGGTCAAATACGAAGAGCGCCAGCTGGCAACACTTCCTGCATCTCCCCAGAAGCAGGCCCGGCCATGGGCATCAGACAGACACGCTGGCAGAAGTCTCTCACATTTCACCCTCCTTCAAAACGGTAAACCCCTTCACTCAAGAAAAAGTCGTCAGTCTGGACGTCGGCAAACAAATAGTGTTGAGGGATCGGTGTCTTGGCGGAGGCTGTGCAAACCCCACTCTCTCTCTCTTCGCTACAATTCGAAGCTTCTGATTCCGTCTTTGACAGCAAATTCCAAAGCTTCACTATTGATTGTAACTGCTCATCATTGGTTGTTCTGCAGGAAGTTTCACAGTCAAGATTCGACTATCATGCGAGCAGCCTTTGAACCAAAAGCATCCACAGGTGTGATTGCGGATTGCCTGATGCGGCGCCAGAGCGGCCATTTTGCTTCACCTCCAGTTTGCAGGGGTCGGTCTGTGGACCCTTGTTTTTGTTCATGATGAATGTTGAGTCGTCGACGATATGCTGCTCGCCTCGGTACCCGTACAGGAGAATTGACGTAGGTGCTCTGCTTGACTGGTGTTGGGCGAAAATCCTCCCGCTTCACCCGCACCGTCCGCACCGTGGGTGAGGACGCAACCACAAAACCTTGTCCATAACCACCAACACGACGAGCATGACGTGTTTTTTCCCCCGCCTCCTCAAGGCTCGAGACCAACAGCTTCCCAAGGAGCCCAAAGGGTCATTATTATTGGAATTTGGGTGCTCCAAAACTTGGTAAGCGGACGTGTATCAAGATCCGTACTACACTCCCTTAGGGCATCACTCCGAAGCCCCGAGGCAATTTTATGATGGGTGTGAAACGGCCATCTTCCGAGTGAGACTTCTGTTTCCCGCCTTTCGTTTGGGCCTACTCCAGGGTCCCGGAATCCTGAATAAGCATTAGAGAATAATGCGTAGAAGAGGCGTGAGGCGTAATTGGCAACTTGCTTCCTTGAGGCTTATCCGTACGCGTAACGCGCGAGTCCACGGGTTAGTGCCGTCGTCAGCAACTTCTCTCTGGGAACACCGTGACCCAAAACCAGTTGATCTTGATGGGTTACATGCGCATTGCGATTCAACATCCATCCAAGTTCGTATTGACAGTGGAGTGTTAGCTAGTTATTTCATCTTTTTCCCCCTTAAGAATCAACGAATGACACAAGCTGCATTTCACCGACCGTCCAGAATCCAGATGGCAGATATGCATATCAAACCTGGGACTGACTATCCACTGATAATCCTACAAGTACACCGTATTGAGTTATGTTCTAAGAGAATAATAACTGATCTTAGAGACTACTGGTATTCCAAACCATTATCTGCAGATATCCTATTATATTTGAAACCCTCTTTTATATCACTCCTTATGTGAAACCCTAGCCAGATGCAATCGCAATGAAATTACCATTGGGCCCTCGAGGCCGATTAATACAATCCACGATCCTTCCACGCAACCAAGAAGACCAACAAAATAAGAAAAACAAGCAGGTCGAAGAATGCACCAACCCAAGAGGCAAGGGAAAAAAGTGAACTCGACGATGGTTGCGGTGGTGGTTTCTAATGTACATTCAGTCATGCAATGCAGTTGGTCTGATCTGTCTGATCTGTCTGTCTCAGTGAAGTGCGAAGTACAGTACATACAGTAAGTACATTTATGCATATACTCACTAACTACCAGTGCAGTGTGCACCTAGTAGTAGCAGAAGACGGAGTACAGGCTGGGGTGGTTCACCGCCAGTGGGAAAGGTTGCGTGCGAGTGCGTGTGCGTTCGAAAATCACTGCGCTTCACGTAGCATCTCCTCCTCCTGATCCGCGGGGACCTGGACGTTCCAGATCCCGAGAGTCTCGCCGCCCAGAAGCCTCACGTTGGATTTGGCGCGCGCGTTGACCATCGCCTTGCTGGAGAGGGCTAGGGCGTCCATGAGCTCGGTCATTCGCTGCGAGGCGACGAAACTGCGAGTCAGGAACTCGTTCTCGGCGACCTGCATTGCGAGGTTCATGCACTGGACTAGGATATCGCTGCTGATAACGTGGGCGGAGTAGTAGAGGGCGCTGTGGTAGTCAAGGAAGAGTTCGGGGATGTAGGTGCTTCGGATCTCTTCTAAGTCGGCGAGTTCGGCTTCTGTGGTTTGCTTGTTAGGTCTTTGTTCTAGAGATAAGGCTCTGTAGCGGGGTTAGAACTTACGGTCTTGAGCGCTGACTAGCCAGTCGTAGAGGACGGCGTCGATATGTACGCTGACTCCGTCTAAAGCGTCTTGCAGTTCATCTCTGAGACCCTTGATGGTTCCGGAGTCTCGTCGACGCTTGGTCTTGTCAAGCTTCTCGCAGACAGTGGCAAATCGCTCCAATGCGTCAAAGGCCAGGATAAGCTCTTCCAGGTCACGCATCGTTTGTGATTGCGTATAGAGCAGCCTAGTCTCGGTGGTAGACGGAAGACTATTGCTGGATTTGTTTCGCCTATGCCCGTATACTCTTGTCTTTGTCGGGCTAGATGGTTCTGGAGTGCCAGCATCGGTTCCGTCTTCCGCATCTACGGGAAACTCTGCGACATCGAATCCAAATGACTCACGGGAAATCTCCGACAGATACATACGCCTGCTGAGCTCGCGAGCTGCGGGGAGATTACCCGTAACTATGAGAGCGTTAGCAGACTTTAACATCATGATGATTTGGTGTGTTGAACTCACGATAGAATCTCCGGTAAAGGGAAGCCCCCAGGTAGCATATCCTGCCCCATTGTCCATCAATATAACGAAGCCATTCGAGGCTACGAATGACTCGTTCGTCGTCTATCGAGAGGTCCGTTCCAATGAAATCTTTCTTCACAGGCACCAACTCGCGATGGCCATCCTTGCGGCTGACAACTTTGGGGAACCGCCTGATTGTCCTCGATCGATCTACCGCAGAAACACTAGATGTAACCATGTCCCACTGTTGGCGGATGACTGCTTCAATGTCTATATCATGCGTATGCATCAACTGTACCTGCATCCGCCTCTCTCTCGGATTAACTATTTCGATCCAGACTTGGCCAAGCACAGAGTGGGCGAGGTCCTTCGGCAGAAGTGACGCATAGAGCGGAATCATGTCAACCACACCAGCGTCCTCAAGATTGGCGATATAGCCAACCACATTTACGGATGCAGTGTTGATAAATTCCGTGTCGTTTCGGACGTACCCGATGGCGCTGGCGACAACATAGAGGTGGGTAGCGATCCTCAACGCATCGCTATCCTCAGCCGTGATGAGAAAAGAGTCATCCACAAATGTCGGCGAGAGGTTCGGCACAAAATTAGGTTCGCCTCTATTGATGGCTGCCTGGGAGACGGCCTTGGCTAAGGCGTTGAAGAAGCCATCATAGCTTTTGCCCAGAATAGCGGCTTGTATTGTTCGATATGGATTCCGAGCCTCTCCACCAATTCGATCGTTGCCCCTGGTGTACAGCACGAACTTGTTGAAATCTGCGTATCCAGCAGGCTCGGGTGTGAAGACGACGGGAGTCGTTGGCGAATGGTTGAGTTTTCGCTGAAACTGCTTGCAAAAGCCCTTGTAGCGGGATAAGACGACATTGTTGAAGTAAACGTAGAGATAGTCGTCCCAGCTCTGGCACACCTTGAAGGCCGCTTCTGACTCGCCGCTCAACAGCGCGTAAACGGCCCGCTCGAAGTCTTCCGTCTTCGGATCCCTAGCTAGGCTTGAGCAAGCAGCTCTCCAGGAGTCCTGAGACCGCCAATTCATCATGCGCGTGGTCCCATCGTCGATGGGGGTGTTCTCCCCGCCCGAGTTGGCATCAATGCTAGAACCACAGAGGCTCACTGCTCGCCAGTTTTCCAGGCGATCTGCCGCCCAATCTCTGATCCTTGTCCAATTTTCGCCTTGCCTCAGCATCTTCCAACACGTCATCCAAGTAGCACGCTCGTAGAACTGGTCCTTCCTCTGGAGATTCTGTTTCTGGCGAGTGACTGCGTCGGGGTCTAATTGGGTAACCATAGGCTCGGATTGGTCGGACGTCAGTAGTGAAGCGGTAATATTCGGGTCATTGGGTTCAAGAGGTTGTGGCCAGGCGCGCAGTCGCTTTTGTCCCTTGATAGTCTCCTTGGTGTAGAGCCACCCATGAGCCCATGCACCTTGTCCTCTTTCGGCCTGGATTTCCAATTCCGAGATCAACGAGTCAATGTCTTGAGTCGAGTCATTTGCTGTATGTTCCAGCCACTTCATAGTGAGAACACATTCCAGTGCATATTGATCCACCTTCAAGAACTGTTCCCAGACTTCGCGATCCGATGAATACCGATGGAGATTCTGAAACACGGTCTCTTGTGCTTGTCGGTAGCTAGCCCTGCTGGCAGGGTCATCGACACTGATCAAGTTTAACAGAAGCTGCCACGTGTTTGCTTCCAATTGTAGTCGTTGCAGTTCCTCCTCAGTCTTAGGATCGCCCTGTGCGGTACCGTTGGTCTTGCTGAAACTCCATCCGAGCTTTGCTTTCTTCAGAGTGTTCTGTTTTGAGATATCGTAGATAGCATCTTGCGCGATTGTCTCATATCCCTTGACCAACTGGTAGACGGCCTGGTAGCTCCCGAACTCGTCGGCGCGATTGCCCTTTTGTTTGAAACGGTCTAGTTGTTCTGCAAACGCTTCGATTTGGCGCGTGACTCTGTCGGCAGTGCGGCGCAGGGGATGCAATGCTTCCTGTGCGCCTGCAGAAGTGAAGAATTCTGAAGCAGCGGCGTCATACCCATCTAGAAGACGGTCAGCTTATTATCAAGGGTCTGCGTCGAAAAACATACTCTGGCCATTCGTAGCGGCTACAAGATGTAGCGGCGATTCACTACCGTTCATGTCCTCGATGGATTCATCATCTTCCAGCTCTCCGTTCTCATCCCCATCGTCCATGTCTTCATCGTCATCCTCGTCTTCAAGCACCTCGTCTTCCTCCTCCCCCTCCTCGTATTCTTCCTCTTCATCATCCATGGGTTCATCGTCATCATCATCAATCTCAATAACCGCAGGTTCGCTTGGCGGTTGTCGGTTTTGCTGCGGTAACAAAACACGGTTAGAAGGCACTCCAGCTGGGAAGGAAGCTCAAAAACAGAGAACTCACATTTAATGACGTGAAGCCAGAGGCAGGACCGGCAGACCCGGCGGGTCTAATTAATGGAGCCATCTCGCTGATGGCAGTGAGAAGTCCGGCTTCCTGAGCAATGGACTGAGGAAGAAAGCGGATTCAACCTGACCTGCGCGCAGTGTTTCTGCCTCTTTGAGTTGTCACCGCACGAATTCTTGTTGGCCCAGCGCGGTGTTTTGGTCGGCTTCCGCTAGGCCCCATATGGATTAGCTGACCGCCATCCACGCTTTAAAAATCCCGATTTTTTGCTGCTGCTTTTTCTTCTTTTCTTTCTTTTCTTCTCTAATGTCATTTAGGCAATCATTAGAGTCTCGGAACGAGCGCTTCAATCTTCGTTCAGGTCAAAACGGCCTCTCGCGTGCTCAAGATTGTCTTAGAGCAATTCAGCAATTTTCACAACAAGTCTGGCTCTTTTTCGCATGGGAGCTGCGATTGCAAGGGAATTGTTACAACCAACACCTCCAGCGCTGGTCGACTAGCTTCTATAATAAGTATTCCATTATATACAGGTCATAGTATGTACACGACTGCGTCTATCTGACGAGAAGGTCAGACACCGATGAGCAGCGACTACCTAGGCTTCTTGTCCGCGCTGTTTCATCCGCAGCCTCAGTAAATTCGGTTTCGGACAGCTCGGGGTCTTTGCATCCTCCCCGTGTTCCTTGTAGAACAGATTGCAGCACTCATACAGTGCGTTGATCTGGGCCTGGCACTTTTCCTCTTGGTAGGAGTTCCTGGTCAAACATGCTGCGAGGGTTAATGCTTGGTTCATCGGAGCCATGGGTCAGGCAAGCTAATCACCTTGAATGGCGCACTATACATATCAGTAAATGGAACCGACAAGCGCTGGAATGAACCCTTACTGCTCGTGGATGGCATGGAGGATCAAATGCTATGTCCTCTTTCAATCCGCCCTGGAGATGTTATTATCGAGCTGAATATATATCCTGCGGCTGTATTCTGTTCCTACCATGATGTAATGCAACACTTGGTAACCTTAGAAATCAAATTTGTTCTCTAAGAGAAGAGAAATTAGACCGAAGCAAGTAGAGCTCACACTATATGGACAAAACCCAGGATTGAGCTATTCCAAATATGACTTGCACCTGTGTTGGTTAATATCGATTGAAGGTTCAAAGCCGTCAATGCGCTCACTCCAGCATCTGAATTGATGCGCGCCGCAAAATAGATTTTCCCGCGCGCCCTCACTGGTGGGGGCTTGATCGCCTCGTCGCCTCTAACCACCAACACCGCCATCATCAACCTTCTAGTTCATTCCTCCATCACATCCTCCTGGAGCCTTTTTGCGTGCCGACGTACATAACTCATCACCTCGACTTCCACTGTAAGTAAGACACTCGGTTCACTTGTCATATCTAGTTTTCTCTCGTACCCCGCATTCATCGCGACATGCTTAACCGACAACGGAGCTAACAGAGACATCTTTCCCGGAAGCAAATATCCTTCTCTCAAAATCATTTACCGTCAACATTACCGCTCAAAACATGGCCGATGCGACTGGAGGCGACGCTCCTGCTCCCGCGGAGCATTTAAACATCAAGGTCACAGACAATAACAACGAGGTCTTTTTCAAGATCAAGCGAACTACACAACTCAAAAAGCTTATGGACGCCTTCTGCGACCGACAAGGAAAGCAGCCGTCAACAGTCCGATTCCTCTTCGACGGCACCCGCGTGCGGCCAGAGGATACACCCGACACGGTACGTCTACTTGTTTTACGTGGCGTTGCGAGGATTCTCCCTACCTCCTCTATGGACATGCAGCTGACTTTTCTCCGTTTTCTACAGCTCGATATGGCCGATGGAGACACTCTCGAAGTCCACCAGGAGCAGATCGGTGGCTGATTAGATCATTCTTCGATGACGATATTCTACAATACTACATTTATGCTGTTTTTCTTCCCGCCTCGCTCCCGCGAGGTTGTCATCTCGGTATTCGGAAAGTCTTGTGATCTTGAGAGATACTAGTATGGCGCATGGTGTTCATGACGACCTATAGTCTGGACAGGCCGTATTCAGATGTGAAGATTCCCGAAATGGATGGGCACGTTACAATTTGGGGATAAGAAGTTTGTGCATAGCTGATTCTCTGAGTTGTGCGCTACGATCCTGTTGTGTCTCAATGAACTCAAATTCGGCCAGCATCCGATATCGACCAGCCGGCTCCTCAATAATGATAATGATGTAGTAGTCTACAGCCCAGCCTCCTGTACCCCTGTTCATGGCGCACTTCCGGAATTCAACTCCAGTCCCAGCGTTAAACCTCCCCTTTTGATGTTAGCACAATCAACTCCGCCGATTAATCCCACCACGGAACGAAGGTAGAACAAGACCGTAACGCATGAACCCCAGTAGGTAAAAAGCAAATTGTAGGACTTGGAAAACTCAAACACTCAAGCAAACGGAAGCACTCAAGCATCCCAAACAGCAGCCTTTGCCTTCTCCTCCTCCTCCTTCAGCTTAGCCGCCTCCTCGCGCTCCTTATTCCGACGCCTGATCTCCTGCTCCTTGACAGCCCGATCATACGCCCTCTGCTCCTCCGTCCTCTTCGGCGCTCGGATCCCCAACCCCGCGGCAATCAACCTCCCCGCAACAGCAGTCTGCTTCTCCGGTCGACGGTTCGGGTCCCGCGCACCCGCAGACCCAGGGCCAGGACCAGCCGACCCAACACTCGTATACGCGGACGTACTCACCCAGGGCTGCGACGTCTGCGGGGATATAGGTGTGGGTGGTGGATCGAGCGGCCCCTCTACCGCGGCGGGGGACATAGGTAGACTGCTCTCCGTGGACCCCGCTTGACCTAGCTCGCCTGCGCTTTCGTCTTCGCCTTCGGATGCTGTGTCTGCTTCATCTTCCCAGGAGTCGGCGACGACGGGGGCTCTCTTCTTCTTCGTCGCGGGGGCTGGAGAGCTTATGTTGGATGTTGTGAGTTTGGGGCGTAGGATATCTGGAGTGGTAGAGCCTTTTTCGCCTATGTGTAGTTCGCGGAGAGAGGATTGGAGTTGGGAGGTTGCTGTTGCGGCTGCGGCTGCTGAGGACATTGAGGTGGCGAGTTAGCAGGGATATTATGTACGTCTAATAGGTCAATGGACGGAGAAGAGGAGGCGAGTAGGTAGTATGTAGGTATGGAGTACAAGAGCTTATGTAGTGAGGACAGGACGTGAGGCAAGCGAGCTAAGTATAGTAGCGGGCTGGACTGAACGAGAGAAAAGAAAAGTGACAGACAGACCCTTCGAGCTCGACGTCGGCTTTGTAGCCATATCCGAACCCCTTTGTCGACCTTCTAGACCCAATATCTGGCTGGAGTCAAATTATGCTGGGAGTTATTAATAGTCGGCGATTGGAGAGTGAAATAATGTATGGCGTCAGTCGTGGAGTTTGTCGCACCCAACCCCGCTTTGTTTGGTCGAATCTCGTGATTGGGAATGGTGGGGATTTGGGGCTGCTGATTGGGAGGTTGCATTGTCCGGAATGAGCGCTGACTTGGTTGGAACTCAGCTTTGGTTCTGGGGAAGCAATTGATCGTCTGGCCCGTGGGTGTTTCCAGAGAACATTCGATCACAGTGACTGCATGTTGTTGAGCGCTGAGTATGCAGCCCGCAGGTTACGTACGATGTTGGGAAGAGAAGTCGTCAGCTGTTTCACTCTGCGACTGTCTACAAGGTTGCATTGTAGGGCTGTCGCTGACACAATTTTGACTACCTTATGCATGAGCCGCCATTTCATCAGCCAAAAGCCTCCCCGGATTCTTCATGTTGCCGAAAACGGCTATATGGAGAAGTGGGATGATGCTCGCCCATTATGTTTGTTGTTCGGTCGATGACCGACATGTGGCCCAGGCATCTCCGAGTGCTGGAGGCTTGCTCGTTCCGAGGACACCAATAAAAAGCCGTCTCGGAAAGGTCGGCGAGCAGCCCGAGACCGGCGCGGAGTCGCGTTTATTCACCCCAGATCTCCCCGAGGTTGACATGACTGAGCCTTATCTTCGAGCAGGACTCAATTGATATTCGTATTCTCTCTTATACAGCAGTGTATGATTGGATGTTTCCAGTGGGAATAGGAGAATTCAGCTCGCCATGACCGGGTTGTGCTCGTTGACTGCGCGGGCGCAAAGGACGCCCCTCTTGCGAGCATCAACGAAACAGATCAAGCAGTTTTCCACCTCGTCACGGCGTTGCGACTATGCGGATACGCTTCCGAACCTCAAGATCGGCGCACACACTCGAGTTCTGTTCCAAGGATTCACAGGTATGGGCAGCAGTACTCCCTAAAAACAGAACGTTGCTTACAGTGTTCCAGGAAGACAGGTATGCACCCGGCCGATGGAGTCGTCCAATTGGCGCTAACAGAATAGGCTACGGCAAATGTAAAAGAGTCCCTAGCTTGGGGAACGAATATTGTTGGTGGTGTGAAGCCAGGAGTGGAAGGCGAGCATCTTGGGCTGCCTGTCTTTCCATCTGTCAAAGCGGTTCGTCTTGATGCAAGGATACACCGAAGCTATGTGCTGACGAGTATAGGCCCAAGAGCGAGCGAAGCCGGATGCATCGGCAATCTATGTCCCCGGCAACCAAACGGCAAAGGCCATTGAAGAAGCCATAGAGGCAGAGATCCCGCTCGTCGTGGCAGTGGCGGAGCATGTCCCGCTCCATGACATTCTCCGAGTGTGAAACCACGTTCAACTAGGAGAAGATCTGTACTGATGCGCCATAGGTCCACTCTATCCTTAAAACACAATCGAAAACAAGACTTGTCGGCGCAAACTGCCCCGGCATTATCTCCGCGATTGGAAAATGCCGAATTGGATTCCAGCCTCTACCATGCTTTGCTCCGGGTAGCATAGGCATCGTCGCGAAATCAGGAACCCTGAGCTACGAGACAGTTGCGTCTACGACACGCGCTGGCCTGGGCCAAAGTCTGTGCATCAGTATGGGCGGGGATCCCCTCGCCGGTACCAATTTTGTTGACGCGCTGAAGATCTTCGAGGAGGATCCGGATACAGAGGGAATCATCCTGGTTGGTGAGCTTGGCGGTGCGGCGGAAATGGAGGCGGCGGATTGGATTACGGATTACCGGCGTAGGACTGCGAACCCAAAGTATGTATCTCTCTCTGTATGCATGGGACTTTCTAACAAATAAGGCCGATAATGGCTCTTATCGGCGGCCTCACAGCTCCTCATAGACGGATCATGGGCCATGCCGGTGCTTGGACGGCGCCTGGCGACCCTTTTCCCGGGGAGAAGTACAAGGCTCTTGAGCGCGCAGGCGCGGTCATGGTTCACCATCCGGAGAAGTTTGGAAAGGAGATGAAGAGTCTTTTGGGTAAATCTCGTACGAAAAACACAGGCGTAAGTGACCCTCATCCTGAATCTCAATATATGCTTAGCGTTGCAGTCTGCCAGTACTTTCCGGGGCCAGGAGAGAGGACTGCACACTATGAGACGTGTCCGACCAGTCTCTCATCTGAAAATCCAAGCCCGAAGCCTGTACGTCAAGCAATACCAAGCTATGTATATGCTCAAAAAAGAAGGCGTTCGCTTGAACGAGGGAGCGGAGTCGGAGTTGGACTTCTACCTCTCCCTCACAATCGACAGGACTGCGCTTTCTCCCACACTTCTCATCTCGACATCACCTGAATTCGAACCTAGCAGCGTCACTCGCATTCCCTTTGCGTATAATACAGAAACGTTCGACGCCAAGAACCCTACCATTACAGCCACAGCCGCATATCTTGAGCTCCCAGAAAGTGCGCACGAGAAATTGGCAGAGTTAGTTCAAGCGCTATGGCGGATATTCAAAACGAGAGAAGCTTTTACCCTCGAAGTTCTAGCTAATCATACCGCTGGGTCGTTTGAGGTGCGCTGGGCCCGTTTCGGATTTGATGACGCGGCCTTTCGCAGCTCGGGTCGCCAAGAGGAGGTACACCAGTTGAGGGATGTAGATGAAGAGGTGCCTGAGGAGGTAGAGGCAGAGAGAGACGGAATTGTTTACGTGAAGTAGGGGGTTCACACCTATGCATCTGGAGTAAGGCTAACGGATCATAGGTTGGAGGGCAAAGGCAGTATTGGAACCCTAGGTGAGATATCCACTTAGATAACGTTACAGGGTGTATTTACTGACGAAGCAGTGAACGGCGCTGGCCTGGCGATGAACACTGTGGATGCGCTCGCGATCCATGGCGGAGAATGCGCCAACTTCCTCGACACAGGAGGCAAGGCCACCTCGGAGACTGTTAAAGCCTCATTCAAGATTGTCATCTCGGATCCCCGCGTCAGGACGGTCTTCGTCAACATCTTCGGAGGACTGACGAGGTGCGATATGATTGCTGAGGGAATCATCCTGGCCTTTAAAGAATTGTGCATGCAGATTCCTGTGGTTGTGCGTCTGCGGGGAACGAACGAGGAGCTTGGACAGAAGATGGTACGCAACCTCAGACCAGCAACGAGCAGGATACTGACCATATAGATCGCCGAAAGTGGCCTTCGTCTAGTATATGCGTTCGATAGCTTCGAGGAAGCTGCCAAGGAAGCAATTAGACTTGCGAAATTTTATGACCTGGTACATGAAGTCAGATGTAAGAGAGAAGGCAGCATAAAGGTGAAGATATAGATGTACAGCGCCAACACTGATGCCATACTAGCATGAATGACATGATAGACGTGCTTTAAAGTTTCGAGACTTGGCCATAGATAGAATATATTATGCAATCGTCGCCATTGATGCGTGGGATGAGGCCTTCAACGTACTTCCTAAAATCCTCACCAGATCCGTTGTAGATCTATGCCCCCGCGCTCAGTGGAAAAAAGCCCCGCCACGCCTCCTCCGATTTCGTCCCGTCCGCCCGTCCTTTTTTCTCCTCGCCCTCTCTCCTCCTTCTTTCTTCCTACTTATCTTCATAACTCATACCAATTCCTCAAACGTTCAAAGAAATAGATCCCAAATCCTCCAAAATGGCCACGTTCGTACCCCCCCTCTACCACCAAGCCGTCGTCCCCCCACCCTCCCTCACACCCCCACCGCAAAGACCCAACAACTAACCAAACCCTCAGGAACATCACCTTCCACGCCTCGGCCCTCACCCGCACAGAGCGCAGCGACCTGCGCAACCAACGCGGCCTCACAATCTGGCTAACGGGCCTCTCCGCCTCCGGCAAATCCACCATCGCCGTCGAACTCGAGCACCAGCTGCTCCGCGACCGGGGCGTCTCCGCCTACCGCCTGGACGGCGACAACGTGCGCTTCGGACTGAACAAGGACCTGGGCTTCAGCGACGCCGACCGCAACGAGAACATCCGGCGCATCGCGGAGGTCGCCAAGCTCTTCGCCGACAGCGCCACCATCGCCATCACCAGCTTCATCTCGCCGTTCCGCAAGGATCGTCAGACCGCGAGGGAGTTGCATGAGGTGCCCACGCCTGGGGAGGAGACCGGCTTGCCGTTTGTTGAGGTTTACATTGATGTGCCCATTGAGGTTGCTGAGCAGAGGGATCCCAAGGGGTTGTACAAGAAGGCGAGGGATGGGGTGATTAAGGAGTTTACGGGTATCAGTAGCCCGTATGAGGCGCCTGAGGCCCCGGAGGTTCATGTGCGCAATGTCGATTTGCCTGTTGTTGAGGCTGTGAAGCAAATTATTGAGTATCTGGACTCCAAGGGATACTTGCCTCCTAAGAAGGAGTAAGTATTTCTTTGATTTCGGGCTTTTCTTGAAGGAGGTAAGGGTAGAGTATGTCGCTGGATAGACATGCATGCGTGCAGATAGATCGGATACCACTGTCATTCTGTACATACATCATTACACATTTAAAGATTGCATCTAAAGTGTTGTCTGAAGTATCAATTGCTAGTATACGGTATATGTACGCTACCATTCATGCGGGCAGTAACCAACCAGGTACAAAATATAGACAAACTGGCCGCTCAGTTGAATTCGAAATCATAAGACACATAGGCCGTGTACTCTGCTCCGGCGCCCTCAACAGCATGCAGCTCGTTCGGGTCTTCCTTCTTGACCCGGCCCTTCTTGTCTCGCCCAAAGGCGTTTCCGGCTAGGTACGAGTACTTTTCGTCGAGGTTCCGCTTCGCCCTGTCGGCTTGTTTTGTGCCGGGTGTCTGCTCTCGTTAGCTCTATCTTGAAATGATAAGGTGGTGGTACATACCCTGACAAGCGTGCAGACGAAGTCGAGCGGAAGTCCGTATCGAAGGACCGTCTCGACAAACACTCGGAGCACAAGCACATGCATCCATACCATGACCGCCTCGCTCCACGCCGTGCGTCCCAGCCGCAGCGTCTCACCCCAGAGCTTGCGCTCGTCTCCACCGACCCGCTCGACCTCCCGGCGCTCCTCCTCCTTCCCGCCCTCGACGTACTTGAAGTCACGCGGGATCCATTTCTGCTCGCGACACTTGTGGACAAACTCCGTGCTGTGCTTACGGAATGTTGTTACGGCGTACAGTGTGAACTCGTCATCTTGGGCTACTAGCGTTGCGGAGCGGGGGACGACCATGGGCGCCACGGTTTCGTAGGCCTTGAGGAATTCTTTCACTTGTTGTCCTGGGACTGCGACGAGGTGTGTCTCGATGTATTCGGAGTTCTGGACGAGGGTGCGGGGGTCGACGATGGCGGCGAGGGACTTTGTGGATAGGTTTCCTCTGCGCTACGTTAGTCCGGCGTTTGCATGTATATACTGGGGAGAAGTACGTTTGTTTCCGTTGAAGAGTGGCCAGTGTATTCTTCACTTGGTTGTACTGGGAGTATTTCGACCGGACATCGTTGTCGATGCTAGCTGCTTCCTGCTCGGAGTTAGCCCCGTCAATTCTTCAATCCCTCTCATAGTCCTACCTTTTGTAACAGATCAATCAATTCCGCTAGCGACTTATCCGCCCGGTACTTGACCTTATTCCACGAGAACGTCCGAAGGTACTGATCCACAGGCTCTATCCCCAGTCAGTCTCACCTCAGCCTTCCCTCCGCAACAAACAGGAGAAAGAGACGCAAACATACTATCATTAACTGTCTTCATCTTCTCAGTCTGTCCCTCATCGCCATCCAGGATATTCTTCAACGCATCGCCGACCTTCCCAACGACACCCTGGCAAGCAGCCTCCAGCTTCGTCAGCTCGTCGGCCTGCTGCACGAGGGCATCGAGCGTGCCGATTTTGAATTCCGGGATCGGAAACGGAGCGATAGAGCCGTTATCCGGAGAGACTGTGGCTTTTATGGCTTCGAGAGCATCGTCGCGGTGGTGCGATGGGGTAATCGACGTGGGGAGCGAGATGAGGAGGTATTTGGTGGATTTGGACATGGTGGTGGGGGTACTGTTATCTGGACGAGGCGAAGGAAAGAGAGGCAACGAGAACTATCGCCGCGCTCGACAAGCGGGCATGAAGCAGCTGTGGAAGGGAGCTGGAGAGTGGTTTGAACTGGAATGATGTAGTGGGAGTTGGAGCTGTCCGCCTGGTGTCCCGAAGCTACGGCTGTCGTTGGCGGAGGCGGTCGGGGCGCTAGTCTCATACATGGTGCGGCAGCTATGAATCTCTGCAGCCAGATCAATATATACTTGATATGATATTATTGTGCAGATCCACTGTGTATGGTATATTTGCACTTACGGCTGATTCATAAAGGGCAACAGTGGTGGTCTATACTCCGAAACCAATATGTACAAGATCAAAATTATCGCAAATATCCCATCCATGTGCACGCCAAGATAACATAGAAAACTACAATCCTCTTCAAAACTCCCTGTATAACCATCATCACACGGAATATATCTAGCTGGCGAATTTGTGCAGATTTGGCATTGTCTGTGGAGGGTCCATTAGTCCTATCAGTTCTGTATTGCCGTAGCAGCAATGCTTGGGTGACTTACCGCTGCCATCTTTGGCTCTATGAATAGTGACTTCGCTTCGACCAAGACCTCCGGTTCCTTGCCCTCCTCAGGAAGAGTTTCAATGTGAGCTTCAACCCACGCCTTGCGGCCCTCGGACTTGACGACCTGCGCACGCATGACGAAGTAGTTGTTGGCCATGGCGGGTCGTCGGTAGTCGACATTCAAGTTGGCAGTAACGCCAACCTTGTTCGGCAGGACCAGAAAAGCAGCCCGTCCCATGCCCTCGTCTAGCAGCGTAGCAAGAAGCCCACCATGGACAATGCCCGGATGACCGGAGACATTGGGCCCAAGGTATATGATCGAGACCAGGCTGCTAGTTTCCTTGTTGCAGAAGACAAGAGGCGGAACGACGATGCCCTCGGAGTTCGAAAGAGTACCGGCAGTAAGGTTGCGGGTGCGGATCTTTTCCGGGATCTTCAGATATGGCCTGGATCCGCTATAGGCAGGGTCCTCCCGGAGCGACTGAGCCAGAGGATGGTTGTGGATGTGGTCTTCAACCTTTTGCGCAAATTCATCCGAAGGAGTGAATGCGGTCAGGGATTCCTCGTCGGAGATCGTGACAGTCATGATGCTATTTGCGGAAGAAAAAAATTGATAACTGAATCCAGCACTAAAGGAGAATGCTGCGAGAGCTGTGAAACCGAGAAAGCGGCGAAGGTATGAACGGGGCTTGGGATTTATAGATTCAGACCCTGGAGCCAAGGCGCGGCCGTTAGCAATACGATCTCACCGAGACAGATAGCGGATGACGGGAGAATGTAACACACCGGCGGTAGAATATGCGCGCTGAGATGAAAAACCTGAAAGCAAAAGCTGAGGAACTTGGCGTGGCCGGGCGGACTTCAACCCTTTTGTAGAAAGACAGGAAACATGGAGCCTGGGTGTGGTGGGGACAGCCCGAATCAACGTTGGGATCACTGTTCCTGACATGGCGACGGAGAGATCTGGGCCCGAGGGACTTTAAGGAGAGTGGGAAAGGAGCGACTGAAACAGATAAGCCAGGGTCAATCAACGAGCGTGAAGAATAATGTCATTGGGGCGCGCGTTGTCCTCGGCCCTGGTTCTTCGGTATCCGTACGGACTCGCCGATTCTCCCCCAAAGATTTGCCATGTCGCGCTCCAGTCGGAGGCGGCGTCACTCGCGCCCGGCACTCTTCTGATTGGCGGACGGCCAGCGGAGTCGTCAAAGTGCCTCGGCTCATTCTCAGATTATGACCAGAGGGGGTGGATAACGTTGGATTGTGAAGAGTCTGAAGAAATTCTCGACTCAGCTGTGAATATATAGAAATCTCAAGGCTGATGTCATGCAACTGGTATGGGCCGATCTTGTACAACTTTGACGCACGAAAGCCTCAGGGTGGCTAATATGCACAACACTACTCAGGGACAAACACAGTAGTGGGGAAACTAAGATATGCACTCGAAGTACTCCGTAAGCTATATCGCGTCTGATATAGATTTGCCTGGCCGTGGGACGCTCAGTTCATCCGAGCCAAGATAGTACTAAGCCCCCAGTTGCTCCTTCAGAAACAAAGTTCACTAAGCTGGTTGATGGCGGACAGGGAACGTGACTGACTCTGCCCGGAATGGGAGAATGTTTGCTTCTCCGAGTCCATTTTGTGCTCAGGCACGGACTTCGATTGCACGTCCACTTTTCTCCCTTTGTGCTCGCACAGTGTCTCCTGCGAGCGGTCTTCGGGAATCTGCAGCTCCCAAACGCAAGAGCTGCTTCATCACCTCACCCGTAATGAGACCTAGAACCAAGAGCCCTTGACTGACCTGTCTACCCCTGCAGGCTGCAGATAATGCAGCAGTCCTCACCATTGATTCTCCAACCAGTCGTCCCGGCCACCGATCGCCAGGGGCGTTTGCTTGATTCACAATGGCATCTGCTAGCCCTGGGATGATCGCCCCTGTCAGGTTCTGGGGAAGGGGCTACCCGATGTTCAACTCTTTCCCATCGTGGGCGTGAGCATACCAAGCTGCATTCCAGAGGGCCAACTCTCTGAGGCTCTCCCTGCTTATATTCGGCAACACAATTGTTGGGCCTTGATTCTCGCACCCTCATTCCTTCTCTTGACCACCACCCTTCTCAATGGCTCCTTTCTCGCTGATCGCGCTGCTTCTGGCTACAATCGTCTTGAGTGATGCCAGTGCTCCTTCTCGTGCTGCGGTCGAGGCGTATGATGTGATCCAATATGTTAACCCCCTCATTGGGAGTACAAATGGAGGTACCTACGTCGACGGCGTCCTGAAATGAGATGACCTTCTAACCCGCTCAGGAAACGTCTTTGCTGGAGCTACTATCCCATATGGCATGGCCAAGGCAGTGGCCGACACCGATTCCCGGAGTAACCAGGGAGGCTTTACGCTGGATGGCAGTAGAATCACTGGGTTTTCTAGTTTGCACGACTCAGGGACAGGAGGCCAGCCCTCGCTTGGGAATTTCCCTCTCTTTCCCTACGTATCGTGCGCGGATGACCAAGTCAACGGCTGCCGGTATCCCAAAAGAGAGCGACGGACAACGTTCGATCAAAACTCCGTCGTAGCTAGCCCTGGTTACTTTTCCCTGACTTTGAGCTCCGGAATTCGTGTAGATATGACCGCATCTCACCACACGTCTCTCTTTCGCTTCCGGTTTCCAACTAGTCAAAACGACAGTCCTCTCATCCTGCTGGACCTCACTGACTTGTCTGATTCCCGACAAGACAACGGTTCCATTTCAGTAGATGCAACAAGTGGTCGATTGATAGGCAACGCCCGATTTCTACCGAGCTTCGGTAGTGGTTCGTATGTGCCGTATTTCTGTGCAGATTTCAGCAGCGAGGCAGGGGTCCGGGATAACGGGATTTTTGTCAATTCCCGGGCAAGTACCGATGTGAAGAACGTTACGGTGTCCAGAAGCATCAACGGATACCCCCTCCCAGTAGGTTACCGTGACATGTATGGGTGCCGCCAGCTAACGAACTGTAGGCTGGAGGGTTTGTGCGGTTTAATGCTCGTGCGAATCAGACGATCAGTGCTCGCGTGGGGTTGAGCTTTATCAGTAGTGCTCAGGCGTGCCAGAATGCTGAAGCTGAGATCCCTGACTTTGATTTCGACTCGACCCATGCTGCTGCAGTTGCCTTGTGGACCGAGAAGCTTGCCCCGATTCGTGTCTCAAGGACAGGCGTGGATGCTTCTGTACTGACCAACTTCTACTCTGGAATTTACCGGACCTTCGTGAATCCGCAGAATTATACTGGCGAAAATCCATTATGGATGAGTGCCGAGCCGTACTTTGACTCCTTCTACTGGTATGATAGCTTTGGACTTGAACGAGCTTTTCCTGACAAATAACAGTCTCTGGGATTCATTCAGATCACAGCTCCCATTCTTGACGATCGTGGATCCCTCATCTGTAACACAGATGGTTCGCTCTCTGATTGATACGCAGCGGCATCTTGGATGGCTTCCTGATTGCCGCATGTCACTGTGTAAAGGTAAGGCATTGTACATCTTGTTCATCGGCCAGTATTAAATGGTGCAGGTTATACGCAGGGCGGCTCCAACGCAGACGTTGTCCTTGCCGATGCATATGTAAAGGGCCTTAGTGAAGGTATTGACTGGGATGATGGATATGCCGCGGTTTGGAAAGATGCCGAAGAGGAGCCTTTTGCCTGGTCGAATGAAGGTCGTGGAGGGCTGGCTAGCTGGAAGTCTCTCAACTATATCCCCGTTGAAGATTTTGACCACGTGGGCTTTGGGACTATGACGCGGAGTATCTCTCGGACTTTGGAGTACTCATACAATGACTTCACCATCTCACAGATGGCCCGCGGTCTCAACCGGACGACAGATGCTGAACACTTTGAGAGAACATCGAGGTACTGGCAAAACCTCTTCCGAGCGGATCAGAGGTCTTCCATCAATGGCACCGACACTGAATTTGTTGGTTTCTTCCAGCCAAAGCACCTGAATAGAACATGGGGTTACCAGGTAAGCCGTCAAATTGATGGCTCTGTTTCAATTCTGACCACTGCAGGACCCAATAACGTGCTCTAGTGTCGACAGAAGCGGCCGAGCTTGCTCTTTGCAAAATACCGCGGCAGAGACTTTTGAGTCTAGCATCTGGGAGTACCAATTGTACGCCATTTCCTCTAGCATACTGTCTTTCTGCTAACCGGTTAGCTTTGTCCCACACGACATGGCCACTCTGGTTACTCTCCTTGGTGGCTCAGATCGATTTACTCGTCGCCTCGACTACCTCCATGATCAAAACATCACTGACATCGGCAACGAACCATCCTTCCTCACTGTCTTTCAATACCACTACGCTGGACGCCCTGGAAAATCCACCGCCCGCGCTCACTTTTATATCCCGCGCTTCTTCAACCCTACTCCAGGAGGTCTCCCAGGGAATGATGACTCTGGTGCAATGGGCTCCTTCGTCGCGATGACCATGATGGGTCTATTCCCGAACCCAGGCCAGAATGTGTATCTGATCACGGCGCCATTCTTCGAATCAGTCGACATTACCTCCCCAATTACAGGCCAGACCGCGAGAATCCGCACCGTTGGGTTCGACTCGGCGTATAACAATATATACATCCAGTCTGCGACACTGGACGGTCGGCCTTATACCAGAAACTGGATTGGACATGAATTCTTTACCGAAGGTGGTGAACTTGTGCTCACCCTGGGGAGGAACGAGAGTACCTGGGGAAGTGGAGATGATGACCTTCCGCCGTCATTGTCAGCGACAAGCCTGTTGGAGGTTCAGGCTTAGGCGACGATGTCCTTTTGACTGACAGTCTGCTAATGGGGAACTAGGGAACCTATCTGCTTGAGCTAGTTTTTAGGGTCTTCATGGCCACGTGACGGATCTCTCCAACATGAGCCTACCTACTACCAATGTAATAAGCGTTACTTATCACATCAAGTTGAGAAAACTTTTTAAGGTCAATAAGATGATTGTCATTTAGACTCCGTTGAGGGCCAAGCACATATCTAATCGAATACGAAACAATCGCAGGGGTTAAGATGTTGAACCCGAACACAGCACGACTCTCAGCCGAGCAACAACGCAAGAAAACCGTAATATATACATACATCATCAGACCCATTTCAAATTAAGAAACTCAACTGCAACACCGCTAGACAATATCGAAACTCGGGACTCTTTTTTTTCTTTCCCGCCGACTAAATCACGCCTTCGGCGGCCGATAGAACTTACTCTCAACCCACGGCATGCCTGTAACAGTCGCCTTGCGCACCTTATTCCTTACCAGGATTCCCACCTCAGTCCCCTTCTTATGCAACCCCTGCTTGATATACCCCATGGCGATATTCGTGCCACCGAGCGACGGACTCGGTAATCCCGAGGTCACGACTCCAATCTGCGCCTTGGACTCGTCGTTGATATCAACGATAACAGCGCCTTCACGGGCAGGAGAGCCCTTCTCAACAGTGAAGCCTACACGGCGCTGCGAGAGGGTCTTCGCGGGAGAAGCGAGTTGCGGGAGGATTGTCTCCGCGCCGTTGAAGTGCGATGCCGGGGAAGAGGGGTCGCGGCGGTCCTTGCCGACTACCCAGCCGAGGGCAGCGGAGGGGGGAGTCTGGGAGGTGGAGATGTCGTGGCCGTAGAGGCACATTCCGGCCTCGAGGCGGAGGGAGTCACGGGCTGCGAGGCCGGCGAGGCGGACGGAGGGGTTCTCGAGGAGGGTGGTTGTTACGGTTGTGGCGAGGGAGGCTGGGATGGAGATTTCGAAGCCGTCTTCGCCTGTGTAGCCCGTTCGGGAGATCAGGAGGGGTTCTTCTGAGGCGGGGAGGTTGAGGTGGAGGGAGCGGCAGTTGCCGAAGTAGAGGGTTGAGAGGTCGGTGGTGGGGTCGGAGCCCGCGCCCTTGATGAGGGGTTGAAGGGCGGCCGAGGCCTCGGGGCCCTGGAGGGCGATGAGGGCGCGGTCTTCGAGGATCTCCCAGGTGAGGGGCTTGTCCGGGTTGGTGGACTTGAAGGTGTCGATTTCGGCTTGTAGGAAGGCGAGGTCTTCGTCGCGGCGGCCGGCGTTGGTGACGAAGTAGAAGGTGTCCTTGGATAGGCGGGTAATGACGGTGTCGTCGACGATGCCGCCGGTGTAGGGCTCAAGGAGGCATGAGAGGGTGGAGGTATTGTCTTGGAGCTTGTCGAGGGATGAGGGGGAGACCTTCATGAGGAGGTCTATAGCTCCTGGTCCGCTGAGCTTGTGTTGGACCCTGTATCACCAATTTATTAGTATATTGGAATGAAATTGAGGTACAGAGGTCATACATATGGCTCACATCAAACAAGCTCGCCTTTTCTCTCGTCCAATGGTGGCTCTCAACATGGCTGAGATCGGAGTACTGGAGGGGCATGGAGAACCCCGCAAAGGGGACCATTTTGGCGCCCTTTTTGACGTGCAGGTCATAGAGCTGTGTCTTTCGCAGCGAGCCAGATGGCACTGCGGTTGAAGCGTATCTCACGCCATTGTTGGCTGGGAGGGCAACAGAGCGTCCAGGAATTGGAGAGCGGAGAGCGCAGCGGGCCTGCGGAGAAACGAGCCCGCGCGGGACGGCAGTTAATGTGCCATTGACGCCAACAGGGACGGTGCGCACAATGGATTTCGATCCAAGGAGGTGAAGACCTCGTCGCAGGGGCCGTACAGCAGACATTATGGATATGCTCGTAAAATTGAGGACAGGAAAGTGCGGAAGGAGAAGAGGATTGAAGATCCAGGGCAGTTCCAGAAAAGCGTCATAGCAGTCGGCAAAGTCACGTGCGATAGGGAAATCCCGCGGAGGGATAAGATAAGCTACGCCCAGCACATGCCTCCAGAGGTATAATCTTTCGTTTTTTTGTTATTATTCTCGTCTACGGCGGATTATTTACGGGTTCGCTCTATGGAATCTACGGCGCTGCATCTATCGTCTACTATAGTTCGCTCTGTGGTGATTGCGGAAATCAGACATTGGCTGTGAAGGGCTCCGTTCCGATCCGGAGTTCTTTTTGTTCTCCGAGGCAGATGGATTCGCCGAGTCGGATCCGTGGAGCTCTTCACTGCTCGAGCTGGCAATCTTGTATTGTTCGAGGTTTCAACAAATGAGGAGAATCAATCTCGTACATCATCCAATATGACAAGCAATCAAGACGCATTTCCAGCCACGTCCCCGTCTATCAAACGAAAAAGCAAGTCGAGGCAAGATTAGAAAGCCAATCATTAAACGAGTATTTATCAAAGCCCGTTGTCCGCGCATGAAAAGGCACTTCCCACGGTTCCAGCCTCGTAATTCAAGATTACACTTTCGATGGAGGCCTAATATCATGTCAGTGACTCAGAAGTTGAAGAAAGGATGAGAGGGGCGACGAACATAAGTGCCTGGGCCTAGGAAATACAGGCCAACACCAATCAAGAAAACGTTGAAGATTGCGCCAGCCCACCCACGGAAGCCCCGTTTCTTATAGAAATCCGGTCCGTAATCCTCGTGCCTCATGCGGAGGTAGGCGACACCCCAGAAGATGAAACCGAAGAAGGAATCGAATAGCGAGCTCATAATTGAGAGGAGATCCGAGAAGAAGGGGATGACCTCAGCGATGATGAAAGCCAGGGTCCACAGTACGGCGAGAATACCAATCCAACTAGCCCAGCCGACAAATGTATGGTTACCCTTGTGGCGGGTGCCCTCGAAGATGCGGAAGAAGACGAAGCGTGCGGAAACAGATGCATACAAAACTCCCAAAAAGATGATGGTCGGAACCATGAACGAAAAGGCGATTTTCTTGTATGTCTCGTCGCCAATAGATCCGAACGCGGGAGCCGTCATGTACTGGTTTCCGGTATACGCGTACACGATAGACCCGACCAGACTGAAGACGATAATTTCTGCGATTGTGACGGCAGTAACGGACTTCCAAAAGTCCTTTGGCTCCTTCATCTCGGCAATAAAGCTAGGAAGTGTGATTTGGCCGATGAATGTGTAGCTGATGTTCAAGAAAGCGCTCATGCCAGAGACGAACGTGGTGCCAGGTGCCGGGGTAGCCCTAACAATGGGGTCGCCATCCGCAAGGCTGTAGCCCGCAGGATGGTCCTCGATAGCCGAGAAGATGACGGCCAGCATGACGGAGACGAATGTCGCAAAGGCTGAAATGGTCGCGACCTTGGATAGAGTGTTAAATGTACGCGGGATCGAACAAACAAGAGAGACGATCGCAGTGATTAGGGAGAACACGATGGTGCAAGTTCCATGGCCCGAAATGGTGTTGAGATATTCGGCGCCGACCAAGCAGTGCAACCCCTACTGCTGTTAGGACTCGAACGATGACTGGAGCTACGAAAAGCGTACCTGAATGAATGTGTTGTTCAACAGGAACATAACAGCGGTCAAATACCAAGCTATCCTCGAGCCGAAGAATAGGTGCTGTCCAATGTCGCACACATCGCGAATATGCGGGTGTCTTAAGCAAAATCTCCTGGACGATGTCAGTTATAGCTCAAGCAATCCCAGAAACAGCGACCGACGAACCAGATGATGAGCGACGTATATAGAACAACCGCGGCGATGAACACGGTCAGAATCAATCCCGGCACAAGACCGAGGATAGAATACGACCAGGGAAACGACATTATGGCGAGACAAATATACTCTGAGAAGAGCAGCGCAGCCGTCTAACACAGAACCAGAGAATTAGCATCGCATTCCAAACGGAGCCTCCCGCTCCAACCATAGATCTGCGCGCAACACACCTTCTGCCAGCTACATGTCCGGTACTTGATCGAGTTCTCTGCCTCCAGTTCGATTTGTCGGCCGATCTCGCCTGAATCTGAGTCGGACAGGCCTTGACGGTGGCCCTCGAGATCTTTGTCCTTCAACCGCTCGGCGGAGTTGTCAGAGTGGGACAAGCGGTCATGCTCAAGCGGGGGGTTTGTAGAGAATCCCGCCATTTTATCGAGCGCACGAAGCGGCGGTGGAAGGAGCGAACTGAGTAAAGGAGAGAAAAGTAGTTCTGAGCTTGCGGAGGCATGTACTGCTTTCCTGGGTGCTCGACTAGACTGCAAGTGGTACGTCAGTATACAACAAGCGATGAAGCATGAACCGGGAGGATGGGGGAGAAAGATATACGCACCTCTGCTGAGAAAAAAGTACAGAAAAGTAAGACAGGGTGAAAAATCTGATGAGAACAGAAGGCGATTCGGAGAGTGGATAGAGAAGAATAAATCGAACGAGCTAAGAAGACTGCGATCCTGGGACGCGGGAGGAGGAGAGGCACAGCAGCCTACCAGCGGCCAAGTACAACGGAGTACACCCGATAAACGACGGAGTGGCGACGGACTGGGTTCCAAGTAATCTAGTTAAAGAAAAGCAAAGCCAAGCGGCGTCGCCGAGCTTTTAAAAGGCTTAAGGATGCTTGACTCTGCACCTGTCCTCTGGACGTGTCTGAACTTTGGAATCGGTAGGATGGCTTCAAAGATAAGAAACAAAGTTTTCGCATCACAGTTTTTCTCCGTACTCTACCGACAGTCCCTCGCCTATGGGCAGTCGCGGAATCAAACCTACAGGGCATGAGCTGGTTGCGATTCTACGGATTGTAAATCTCAGAGAGGAAAGTGGATGTTGTCTGCCCTGATGGGCGACGGGTCATGACGTGCTCGGCCAGGCCTGAGCCGACCATGCGCCTGCTGGCTGGACAGGAACTTGTCGTCAGCGAAGTGATCGCATTCGCGATCCGAATCTGCGTTCATCGACGACTGTAACCCAAGGGCCCCCAGGTGTTGATCCATCACCAATCACTGGCGTTGCGTGGCCGTTGGCGGAACTCTCCGATTGTCCCCAAAGCCCCGCATCCGGCGGAGGTCGCGACTTTTGTGTTCAGGGCAATGAGATCAAGTTGTACAATCTGAAAACCTCCGAAGCATTTAATACACCGAGTACCCAATGCCATTTTGAATAAGAGGTGGGATATCTGCCTGCCTGGAGGACAAATATTTTCGTGAAAAAGAAATTCACACACTGCGTAAGCTTTATCGCGTCTTTCCCTCTACTGATTGCGCCATAGACCAAGAGGAATCTTAGTCCCAAAGCGGAAATGACATCACGGGCCCGCGGGCGGCGGCACCAAATGGCTTCAAAGTTCACCCACACAAGGTGGAGGAAAACTTACTGAGTGGGCAAGCGTGGTCTGAGGCGCCGCCAGAGTTACGCTCGGCTCCGGAGTCCGGACAAGTCCCCACGCCTCCCCAAGCTAAACTCAACCGTGCATCTCCATGGCCCATGCCTCGTGGAAATCGCTAAGTTTCAGGTCAAGGTGGCCAAGTAAGGGGTCAAACCAGGAAACTAGATATGCAGGGCAACTTTCTACATGTAGTAACTTGGAACGACCGTGAAAATGTTTTGTATATGCAGGAATAGCCTCGAATATACATGAGTCTATTACATCCCCTCGTCCTCCCCAGCAAGCAACGCCGCATAGTCGTCCACCGATGCAAATGTCGGCAGGTGCTTGAGCTTGCGTCTCTTCTTCCGATCGCTCTTGTCCTCGTCCTTGGGGAGCTCCACTCCACCAAGTTCCACGTCTGACGGGAGGTCCTCGTCGCTGTCGACGAAGGCTTCCTCGTCTGAAACATCCATGTCGAAGGGGTCTTCGTCGTCGAACTCGTCTTCCTTGCTCTTGGATTTCTTCGACTTGGTAGCAGGCTTCTCAACCTCCTCCTCGAATTCGTCTTCGAGATCCTCCATCTCCTCGTCGGATTCGTCGTTGAAGATGACCTCGTCATCATCACCCTCACCTTCATCGGACTGGTCGTATGCCGACTCGAGGTCATCCAGGTCGAGATCGTCGTCACTCTCCGCGCCGTCGAGCTCTGGTCGTGAATCAACCAGGGCCTTCCAGATCTCTGACTCGGCATCGCTGAGATCCTGATCACCTTCTTCGTCACGCTCAACAGGATCCTTGGTCTTCTTCTTCTTCTGAGCCTTCTCCTTGTCCTTGCCAAGGCGGCTAAAGTATTCGTGGAAGAAGACATCCTCTGCGGAAACGTCTTCCGCCTTCTTCTTCCAGAATGCGTCCGAGTTGAGCGGCAGTGCCTGGGCGTGCTTACCGGCTGTTACCAACCGGTCCTTCGCATCGCTGCCAGCAAGCGGCTGCATGAGCGAAGATCCACGCGTAGCGGCGGAGGCCTTGGGCGTTCTGTAGACAAATCGGTCCAAGAAGTGAGTCAAGGTGTGTATCGTCATATCGGGCTTTCCGCTCATCGTTCGGTTCTCAAGCAGATGTTCCGCGTTAACGGACACGGAGGGGTGGAAGTGCGATAGGAAAGGGAGCTACATGAGTTAGCATCTAATCATTTCGTGAAAGAAAGACGGTGGGGAACTCACTATTTCCCAGAGACAAGCCTTATCGGCATTGCTGTGCTCTGGATCGCGTTTGCGGGGATCGTAGCCGTTAAGCGGCTTGCGTGGCTTCTCCTCAGGAACCGGAGCTTGTTCCTGATTCTCGTCATCCTCATCAGGGACGTCCCTGAACACTTCTTCGTCGTCGCTTTCGTTGTCTTCCGGCTGGTCGTACAGAGATTGCAGGCCTCTGAAATTCTTCTCGAGTTCGCGAATCAGGTAAAAGACACCGCAGATGAAGGACGGTTGATGCAATCCAAGGACTTGCACAATACGTTTCACGAACGCCTTGATACGTCGGATGTTCACGTCGTTCTTCAGAGCCTTGAACAACAGGTTGAGGTATAGAGACTGCTTTGACGAGGTGGCCACACGAGGATCGAGAAGAGATTCGTAAAGTGTTCTGTAGAAGCGATCGGAGGATACTTGGTGAGTTGAAGTTAATTGCTGGATCAGCATAAGAGCTTGAATGCTGGTGTTGAAGTTTGACGAATGGGTGATGCGGAATAGGGTTTCGATATGCTTTGAGAGCCTGGTCCTAGTTAGCGCTGCGTTATCTTAACCCTTGAGGCGGTAACCGTACCTCTCAGTGTTTGAGCTTGTGAAAGGATAAGCTCGGTTGACACCAGTCAAAACCGCAGAAACCAGCTTGTCCTGCATTTCCTCGGTTTGCACTTCGGAGTTGTCGTTCTGTTTTTGGTTCTTCCCCTTTTGGTTCTTGCCCTTGCCGTGCTTCTTGTCTCCCTTGAACTTTTGATTCTTGGAAGGCTTCAGCAACGACACGAAAAGAGCAAAGTAGATGTCGAGCAACTGAACGCCAACTTCTTCCTCCCTGCCGCTCAGCACAGTCTGGTTCAAGGTGATGATTGAGTAGTACTTGGCGTGCTGGCTCTGACCCGGCCGGAACAGTACTTCTTCCACCGACTTGACGATTGTCGGCTTCATCAGAGGATGCGCCTGCTCAAGCTGCAGGAGCAGATAGGAGGCCCGCGAGGCGATCTTCTTAGATGTGTCACCGAGCTTGTTGACAAGCAGTCGGAGCAAGTTGGCTTCCTGCTCGGGCTTCTCCTTAAGAAGTTCGTAGACATAGCTGACTGCCCTGGAACGAGAGAACTCGATCTCATCGTTGCACCACACTTCGAGGATCTTGAGGACCTCAAAGTACTGCTCCTTGAGGAAGTGTTCGTACGCCCATAAGATCAGATGGCTGTTCTGAAGACCACCTGGGAGAGGAGACCCCTCAGACCACCTTCCCACATCCTGGAACGCAGCGACGAGACACGGCTGGTTCGCGAAGGAGCGAAGTCGCCGATCACCTGGGAGCAGTGTACCCTGGGCAAACATATCCTTCAGCGAGCGAAGAACTTCCACCGCCTGCGCACGGCTGCGCTTCTTTCCGAGAGCAACCAGGTTCTCGAGTGACTTTGTATTATGCAAGGGCGACTCTTGTACGGCCAGCGTCAAAGCCGAAATCTTATCACTGAGAGTACCGGTGGTCATGATCGTGCTGTAGAACTTGTATGACGAAGATGCCGAGGCTTGCTGAGCGTCCGCGTACATCTTGTTTTCCTTCTCGAGGAGCGAGACCGCATGGTTGTATACGCGGTCTACTAGATGTCGAGGAAGCCCGGTAGTTTGTTTCGACGAAACAGGAGGAAGCTCTGTCATGAACCAATCGGATCTGGGTCGGACGGTCTATATCAATTAGTGTCGTGCTCAATGTAGAGCTTGGCTGTACTCACAAGCTTTGAGAATTCTTTCGGGAACACCACTTCGGGTTCGGTCTGTTTGACCTCCTTCTTCGCTGGCTGCTTGGATTCTTTCTTCAGGGGTTCCGCTGGTAATTCGCTTTCTGAGCTAGGCTCATTAGACCTAGCCACCTCATCTGACTCCTCTTCCTCTTCATCCTCCTCATCATCTTCCTCTATTTCCTCGTCGTCTTCGCCGTCAACTTCCTCTTCGACCTCGTCGTCTTCGAGGTCATCGGGAACGAATTGGCCAGCGGCAGCCAAGATGCTGGACAGTTCCTTGCGCAGCGATGCATCTTCTGACTTTCCTTTTGGCTTCTTGGAAGTGTCTGCGTCCTCTTCTTCTTCCGAGTCGACTCCCGCAAGCATTTCAAAATCCTCCTCTGTTCCTCCTAGAGCCAGAATTTCCTGTCTGAGAGTGTCGTCACCGCCCTTATTTGGCGACTTCTGTGACTTCTCCTGTTTCTTCTCCTGTTTCTTCTCATCCCTAGCAATCACTTCGCCGTTGCGATCGCGCTTCTTGCCTTGATTGTTCTTGTCGGAGCCGGATTTCGATTTCGAATCGGATTTCGCAGGACTTTGCTTGGACTTCTTCGCATCTTCGACAGGAGCCGGGTTTGACTTGTTGTTCTTGGATTTCTGCTTGTTCGCACCGTCCTTCAACCTCTGCTCGATCTTTTGGCGGAGACCCGCAAAGGCACTCTCCTCAATTTGAGGGAAAGCGTCTGCCTCAGCGTCGGCTTTGGGAGCCTCTTTGATGGCATTGCCTTTGACCGGGATCGAGTTTGCCCCGGAGGACTGCTTTTCCTTTCCTTTAGCCATGGTAGAAAATGGCTATGGAATTTGGCTGGTGGGCTGCTGGTTCCTGATCATCGGCTTGTTTCTCAATTTTTTTTATTCTGCCGCCCGAAAGAGGCCGCCGGAAAAGCTGTTTTGCCGAGACGCCGACCGCATTTCTTGAGGCATCGCATGAGCTGCGGAGTACACTATTTACATACGCAGCATAAATTCCTTGATTTATCTTATCGGGCCAGACTTCTTGGAATCAATTGCTTGAGAGGGTATTCGTATTGTCTGTGCAGTTGGACCTGAGGATTCATGATCTCCGGGTTTCGCCCGGCGCCGGGCCGGTTCCTGAGGCCAGGCCAAACATACATATGGAATTTAGGGCGGCAACGGATATCGAGATCTAGTCTTCATGTATGCATTCAGCCCTTTTCCGATGTGACTTACTGACCGAGGAATTACAGACTGATGGCCGAAGTCGGATATCTAATTTTTGGATTCCAACAGGAGGTATCAATAAGAAACATGTCGAAGAAAAAGGTAGCATTCCCGAAGCGAAAGATAAAAATCAGAACTAATGATAGTAGAGGATGTCAACGACTTGCTAGTACGGGGAGGTTTCTATCGACAGGTATGCGGCGCAGTCTCGTCTTGGAGCGTACAGCTGACGACCTAGGCGTATTCGGGGATCTTCCACATGCTGCCTCTGGGATTGCGAGTGCAGGAGAAGCTAGAGCGCCTTATCGACAAAAACATGCAGTCATTGGGTTGGTAATGTGCCGCTGAACCAGGTTGAACTCGACTGACAAGATCAGGCGCATCAAAGGTGTCCTTGTCTTCCATTTCGTCGCAGGAGCTTTGGGAGCAGTCTGGGCGCCTAAAGGAAGGTTCAGAGGTAGAACACATGGCCCTCCTCCATAGCCTCTACTAATGATGTTAGGTCTTTCGTTTCCATGACAGGAAAGAGTCTCGGTTTCTCCTTGCGCCAACGCACGAAGAAGAAATCACTACGCTAGTGGGGAGCCTCACCAAATCATATCGTGACCTGCCGCTTCGGGTATACCAAATATGTACTTTTTCAAATCACAGCTCAAAGACCTAACTAACTTGACGCAGCAAGAAAATACCGAGATGAGCCTCGGCCACGCCAAGGCCTGTTACGAGGCCGAGAGTTCATCATGAAGGACCTCTACACGTTCGACCATAGCGTCGAAGAAGCTCTCAAAACTTACGACTTAGTGCGGGGAGCCTACACGAGGCTCTTTGACGAGTTAAAGCTACCTTATTTGACGGCTGCCGCGGACTCGGGCAACATGGGCGGAAGTCTAAGCCATGAGTTCCACTTTTCTAGTGCCAAGGGCGAAGATACGGTCGTTAGCTGCTCCAACTGTGAGAGCGTGTATAACGAAGAGCTTGCGGATGGAAAGGCTCACACTGCCTCGGTCGAAACTGATTCAGCTCCCGGGTTCGATACCGACGCTGCGCCTGTTTCACCGGGCGCGAGAGTCTCCACTGGCCTTTGGATGGCCGTCTCAAAGGACAAGCGGACCCTGCTCCGCGGCTGGTACCCACACTTCACCATGCAGCAAGGGACCACAGAGCCGGTGCAACGGGAGGTAAACTCTCACGCAGTCAAAGCCATTGCTAGCGCAGCCGGTATCGAGCTCGACATTGGCGTAGAAAACCCTCTTGACCAATGGGCCGCACATGTAAAAGCGTCCAAGGCGTCCTCGGAGGGTTCTACTGAACGTCCGCAAGTGCTGGACCTGTACGACTCGCTTGTGCGCGCCTACCAGCGGCCCCCGCTCAACGACCTCCTCCAGGAGGCTGACTGCGCCGTCGGAGACCTAGACTATATCCGCCTAGACACGTTCCCGGGAACCAAACAGGGGCTCAACCTAGTCAAAGTCCACGACGGCGATCAATGCCCCAAGTGCACGCAGGGCGCCCTCAAGACGCACACTGCTGTCGAGCTGGGCCACACATTTCACCTGGGGACCCGGTATAGTGACGTCCTCGCGGCGTCTGTCATGATCGACGGCGGAGTCACGGTGCCCATGCAGATGGGCTGCCACGGAATCGGCGTCTCGCGCATGATCACCGCGGTCGCTGACTGTCTCGCGGACTCCAAGGGTCTCAACTGGCCTCGTGTCCTAGCGCCCTTTGAGGTAATCGTGGTCCCTATGAAGGGACTTGAAGCCGAGGCCGAAACGATCTACGATGAAATCACCTCGGACAAAGCCTCGCCCATCGACGCCATCCTCGACGACCGCTACAAGCAGATGGGCTGGAAGCTGGGAGACGCAGACCTCATTGGATATCCGGTCATTGTGGTTGTCGGCAAGGGGTGGAAGAAGCAGCGCATCGTTGAAGTCCAATGCAGGCGCTTGGGGATGCGGCAGGATGTGGCGTTGGAGGAGCTGTCGTCGTTTGTCCAGGATCTCCTGCGGCAGCTATAGGGCCTTACCGCTCATTCAATTGTATAATATTGTATTCTACCTGCTTTACCACCGCATAACTACTACTTCGTAGTATAGTAGCATATCCCCCAGTGCGGTGTGACACCAGCCACATAAGCCACAAGCCACAAGCACGAGACACCCAAGTGACAAGGCAGACAGCATCCTATGCACAAGCCACAGCCCACGGCTCTCGAAACCGAACTCAACCCGCGCCGGCGCTAATCAGCCTGGCCCAAGCGCCCCACACCTGCGAGGCACAGACCAAAGACCGACCATCATTCAAACAGCCGCCTGCCCTGTGAGAGTCAGAGCTCAGCCCCCTCAGACTAGGTCACAGCCAACCAATAACCAACCAGTTCAAGCAGTTCAGTCAAGAACTGCAAAAGCTGCCTTGCTTGCAGGTGGATTTTTGGCTTGTCGGCTCGACTCTCACACGACCGGTCCGGCGTCTTTTCTTTGTTTTCTAGAAACTTGGAACACCAATCTCTCTGGCTAGGATTGCGGTACAGCGTACAGCGAACGGCTCTTTGTTCTACTCGCAGTATAAGAAAGAGTGGGGGTTTCTGTTCTTTCTCCTGGGTTTTTTCAGACATCACTCCTGCCTTCATCATCTACTCCAATTTGAAAGCTCAGCGAAATCGACTCGACTCCTTGACTTGACTCACTACAGAGCCTCAACCAAACCCTCACACTCAAAATGTCCACTCAAAACGTCCGCGTCGGCGTCGCCGTTTTCGCTATGAACAGCAAGAACGAGTTTGTCCTGGGTCAGCGAATGGGTAGCCATGGTGCTGGTAAGATCTAGATATCCCACTGCAGTGCAGTCCCTGCTTCTCCTGCACCCCATCATTCCGCCTTACTATACTATCTAGCCCCACCCCCGCCATCGATAGTACTTGGTAGCACACATACGGAGTACTACTATTCGAGACCCTACTCACACCCTACATTCTACACCCTCCCTAAATAAAATCCCATCTCTAACATGCAATAAACAGGAACATGGGCCCTCCCCGGCGGGCACCTCGAATTCAACGAATCCTTCGAAGAGTGCGCGCTCCGCGAAGTGAAAGAAGAAACGGGGCTCGACATCTCCGACATCCGGTTCCTCACGGCCACCAACGACATTATGCCCGATGACGGGAAACACTATGTTACTGTCTTTGTCGGCGCGAGGGTTGCGGAGGGGGCGGAGCCTGAGGTTTGTATTCCCCCCCACCCACTTCCCACCTTGTTCTTTGTTTCTCTAGCAGCTCTCGTGCAACGACTAACTGGGGTTTCTAGATTCTCGAGCCGAACAAGTGTGCTGAGTGGCGGTGGGTTTCCTGGAGTGAGCTTGAGGAGGATCGGGCGAAGTATGTCGAGGCAAAGGGGGCGGAGGAGAAGAGGCTGTTTATTCCGATTCTCAGCCTTTTCGAGCAGAGGGCGGGGTTTGAGCCGAAGCTTTAGGGGGAAGGGAGGGGGATTGAGCTGCTTGGTGCAGTGAGACTTAGGGCAGTTTAGTCGAGGGTAGATGGAGTGGATCGGGATGGATGACTTTCGGTATGCGGGTGTCTAGAACGTATGAGGGGTTACTAGAGAGGTGCTATCTATGTGTTTCATGATGATGGTATGATGATTGATGATGAATTGATACGGGTGGAATTCTGCTTTTTTCAAAGACATACGAGTCTGGAACTGGGCATAGACAAAGGGGAAAAATGAGAACATGTGCTGCTACTCGAATACATCTAGAGGGCAGAGGTTAGTGGGACTCGATGGCCTCCCTGGTAGCTGGAGCAGACAAAGAACTAGCCCTCGATAACGCCTATCACGCGCACGCCCAGAACCCATCCTGCGAGGCGATTCATGCTCGCGTCAGCGGATTCCGTCCTAGCCCTCACAGCTTGTCGAAGAGTTCTCGATCAGTAGAACCTTGACCGCGGATGATGGGGTTGAACCGGCTGACAGTTAGGTTGGGAGAAGGAAAGTGATGCAAATCTCCATCATAGCTGGGCATATGATAGCTTGGAATGCTAAAATATAGCTCAAGTTGCATAGATGGTTTAGTAGGAATCAAATGAGTTCTTTGTTCCCCCCTTACGCAGCCTAGAGAGGTTGA
Organism: Aspergillus carlsbadensis; assembly: GCA_025688815.1. NCBI lineage: Eukaryota > Fungi > Ascomycota > Eurotiomycetes > Eurotiales > Aspergillaceae > Aspergillus > Aspergillus carlsbadensis. The sequence goes on along the minus strand of MU628167.1, from coordinate 647,613 downwards.
GCCATTTAGGATGGTTTTCTGTTTTCGGGCTTTTTTAATTTTTTTTTTTTTTTTTTTTTGGGCTTTTTATGGTATAGTTTTCATTGGTTGCTGGATGAATGAAGAATTAGTCCTACGAGTAGCTGGTCATAGTCATAGTTTAAGTAGGGCTTACTTTGAATGATGTATGCGAATATCAAGGTAGCACCTTAAAAGAAAGAGTGCAAGGTACATCACCCTACCACTGTGTCAAGATACCTTGGAGTAAATAATAATAGCCGTTGAATATGAGCTGTAGATCCTCTCTTCAGAATCACGCAGCTCAACCAGATCATCAGAGTAGTCGAATACAGTCAGTGAATCAACGGTGCATAACTTTTACAACTGAGGAGGACTACTAGTCATAGCGCCCCTTCCGTGTCCTGTATGTGTTGCCCTATATGATCCTCAAACTCCTTTGGACCAAACATCCGAAAGGCCTCGCCCCTTTCGAAAAAGTCTAAAAAGTCTCCTCCCGTGTACCCTTTTCTGCATTGGCTACAATAAACGCCCCAGTCAAGAGCGGATCCCTTGAAAACTGGAGCCCGGATGAGTGCCATGAAGCACCGAAGCCCCCGGTTCTCTAGATTCAACGAGGATGGGGACTCAGATCGGTCGTCGCGTCGAGCGGTGTCTCTTTTTCTGTCTCTGGCGCGATCCATCACTGCTTTCCATCCGTATCGAGCGGTGGCCCTGTCGAAGACGGCCGCTTCATCGTACATAATGAGCTTCTGCTGGACGTGTATTTTATCCTCAGTATAGTAGCCAGGGACCGTTCTCATGGTAGGTAGGGTTGCAAGATCGTGGGGATCCAGTTCCCAGCCGCCGGTCACCTCGGTCACATCGGTCGACAAAATCGGTGTGTAAAGAGGGAAGTACCTGACGCACACGATGCACACACGACGGCAGGTGAGTAGGTATAAGAAGCCTCCGAAACGTCCACAGTGCCTGCAATTAGCAAATTGGAGTTCGTTGTAGAGATCCTGGCATGAATAGGTAGCACCGGTGCCAATGCTAAGAATAGCACGAAGAGCGGTCGAGAAGCGCATGACGATCTGCTGGTATGCACGGATCGAGTCAACGGCCTGCATAGCTCGTCTGTTGACGCGGCGGAACTTCGTTAGACTCTGTATGTCAAGTTTCCCCAGTATCATGCCCAGTATCTCCTGGGGGAATTTGCCGAGATTTCCCAGGCCCACCTTTGCTAGAGAGGTATGCCTTCCTTTGTCCAGGGGGCAAAGACTGCTGTTCTTGTCCAAGGTATAGTCCACGAGCCTCAATCTGTAGCACGCGAACTTCTCAACACGGAAGGGCAGCCTATCCCACTGCTTCTCGGCATTGCCGGGCAGCCCATCCCACTGCATCTTGTCGGGAGTATCCTCTAGATGAAAAATTAAAGGTAGCAGCGTTGGGTGATGACTGCAAGAGCGTCCAGTGTTACAGACTCAAACGCCACAGCGCCTTGTCCGCGTTCCGTGCGCGCCTCAGGCACAATCACGAGTGAGACCTGCCAGGCTCCAGTAAATGGAGCAGCGACAAAAATAGCTCATTCAGTAACGATCCTCCGTGAGAACTCCCAACCGTGGACGAAGCGGCACAGAAACCACCTCAAACAGCCCCAGCCATGTCCCGACCTGTCCACCTCGCAGTCTTCTCCAACGGCCCCAGGAGAGCCCTCTACAGCGTCTTCGTTCCTCTTCTGGAGTCCGAAAAGAAGGGAAAACTCATCCACGTCGATGGAAACCCAGGCTTCGGCTTCACGCACCAGTTCATCCGCAAGTTCGACCTGGACGCTCTCCCCGGTCGATACCAGATCCTCCCGCTGGGCCTCGTCGACAATCACCTCATCAACGACTCCGATACACCGGATCCGAATGTACCTCCACTCCCTCCCATGCCGGGCCAAGAGCATTTCCCATTTACGCATGATGCCAGCCCGCGCGATGCGCTGGAAACTCTCGCAACGCAGGTCCCGCCGCCTGAACGGAGTCAGAATCCATTCGATCCCGCTGTAGGCCTACCATTCCATTTTCTGTATGAACAATGAAGGAAGAAGCAGAATTAACGCGCATTTCTCACTTGCAGGCGCCGAACTGGCAGACCTGGCTGGGAGATTATGTGCGCAGGCTGGTGGATGAGGGGTACCTGGGCCGTGAGGCGATTGCCGTGTTCGAGAACGCGCCCAGGGTTCTAGACGATGGGCAGCGGGACGAGCGTTGACGGTGGCCTGGCTGCATCTCTCTCCTTTGAGAAGTGTGTAGCGGACGGGTGACGTCGGTACTGGCCGCGCGTGGATGGGATGTTGATCCTGCTCTTTCTGAGACATCCATCTGATGGGGCCCTCTTCCCTCTTCCCTGGTAACCAGGTGGCCCCCCACTTCCTTTAGATAATCAACTCCCTGCCCGGCACTGAATTTCCCTGTCCCTTGTTCCCTCTCAAACATTGCCATTACTCAGAAACCACACTACAATCCTCATTCTCCGACTCGAGTCTCGCAGCCTTGGTACAGCCACTCATTTGTCCGCAACCAAAATCGGCCTGCCCCTCCGTCTCCAGCTTAGCCTCTGCCCCTCCAAAATTGAAACCCGCAACACAACCAACGCGCACCGCCACAGCACCCCCCGCTCGGCAAAAATGCCCATCACGCACATCGTCCTCTTCCAGTTCAAGGCGGAAGTATCTACGGAGCGCATTGAAAACGTATGTCCCGCGCGCAACGCGATTTTTCCATTCCCTTTCGCTGCTCGCTGGCAGTGTCTTGTTCGTCGAGACGTCGGGTTTCCTCGAAAGAAACTAAATTTCGGGAAAAGTCCGGGCTAATCCTCAACTATGTATACTATAGGTCTGCACGCGCATGATCGGGCTGAAGAACAGCTGCATCCACCCGACGACACAGCGCCCGTATATCCTTGCTTCGTCTGGCGGCGTGGATAATTCGCCCGAGGGGCTTCAGGTGCGTTTCCCCTTTTCTTCTTCGTCTCTTTCTTTCATGTTTCTTGACTTCATTCTCACGAGATACAGAGTGGAATAACGCACGCTTTCGTGGTGGAGTTTGCGAGCGCCCAGGATCGAGACTACTATATCGAGAGGGATCCTGCACACCGGGAGTTTGTGCGCAGTCTGGATGGGCTTTTAGAAAAGTCGCAGGTCATTGATTATAGTAATGGGTCTTTCTAACTAGTCTAGCTCATACCATCGATTTGCCTATCATCAGACAACAGCTCCGGCCAGTGCTCCTGTATAGAAAAGCAATTTGCCCGAGGCGCGATTACTCGAAACGTCCCTCTAAATAAGTTGGCTCAATCGGCAGTGCTTTTGATCAAATACCACCTGCACCTCGTGGAGTTTCAACCAGCTGACAGTCAAATCTGAAGCATGCACCGTGATGATATCTCCAGTAGAGCCTCCCGCGTGGAAGTCTCGAATGCCGCAGGTAGCTTTGCTTGCAAAATGGCAAGAACGTGCAGGCAGAGGATTCGGCAACGACCCATTGATTCCAAGTTTCTCTGTTTTCAACTTCTCTCTTTGTATTTTCTGTTCTCTTCTGTGATCATTCGCTTCTCACTTTAATCTCACTTATCCTTCACTTCTCTAGTCATTCGTTTCGTATTTTAATCTCGACTTTTTCTGCTCGCACCCATGGTTCGGCAGACTGCTCCCTTCTTTCCCCCCTCGCTGGTAACTAAACCATTTGGTACGAGAAGTCACTGTGGATTGACGTGAACCTTTCTTACAAAGAGCTTTCTCAGAGATCCCCCCCGGCGCCTTCCCGCGAACGGATCTAGCCGATGAGTTGCTCCGACGAGTGCATCACTTCCGTATCATTCCAGTGATAGCCCCGCCGGCTTCGGGAAAGACACATTTGATGCGACTTGTCGCGAATAGATTGCTTGAACAGGGGAGTACTGTTCATATCATCACCGACTGGCCACAAGATGGCGTACAGGGTGGATGGGAACGCTATCTAATGAACCAAACGGGCTACAATGGCAATGCCTGGCTTAGATATAACGCCTACTTGCTTCTTGATCAGGCTCGGAATGCATACTGGGATCGGTATTTCACCAGGGATTTCTTGGCACAGATAGATCATAATGCTTTGTCATGTGTTGTACTGTTCGCTTCGTGTGGCTTGGAACCGAGCCATGGTGATTTGGATAATATGCGGCCTTTTCCTTTGAATGGCGAAGTGATTGGTCTCCATCGGGACAACCCTCCAGCCCCGTGGGCCTCTGCTGGCCTCCTTTTAAGGAGACACGAAGCCGACGACTTCATCACAAGCTACCACTCGGCAAGAAGCGCCCCTGCCCCAACATACGAGATGAAAGAAGTATTTCACCAGTGCACCAATGGGTATGTAGGGATAATAGTAGCCCTCCTGGATATTCTGTTCCACAGGAAAGTGAGTCCTTGGTGATCCTCGCTATTTGTTGATATTAATGTCTCCATACCAGGGATTCGATTACATGCAGAACACCCCATTCGACTGGACATCAGCAGCTCAGTCCCTCTTTGCTGACCTCCCCGCTTTGTTCCGGTCCATACATGACGACGCAGGCATCAGGAATGCCATGGGCCTGCCAAATTCCAACGAGATCGTGACTGTCTCGGAACTTATGGATCTTGCCGTAGCATACAATGGGTTATGGCTAGCCAAATTGGGACCTGATAGCAAGCGTATTCTCTGTCTTGCTTGGAGCCACGGCTGGTTACTCCCACAGAAATCCGCTCTCGGTGTGCACTTTGGGTTTGCATCACCAATGCACCGGTGGTAAGGAGTCCTGTTGATCATGCCATAATTTTCTATTAACATTTGTTTCTCATATAGGTACTTCTATCATCTATTACACCCTATGTGGGATTCAGGGCTCGAGGGACTCCGCCACATGGTATCTGATGCTTTCGTAAGAGGAATTTTCACAGCACATATTACGTGGACACCTGGTTCTTGATGGTTACGGGGAAAGGGATAGGGTGGCTGTTGGCTAGGTTCAATTAGATTATAGGATGGATGAAGAGATACAATTCTTAATAGTTAGGTTGTAGAATAGGTGAACCACCTTTGGAAGCTAAGCCATTTCTTACCTCGGCGAGCTCTCTTGAACCTCTGCGTTGATGTTCATTTATACCTTCGCTTCTTCCTCAAATCGGACCTCCATTGAACCTTTATTGAGCCCCGCTTATTCCAAGTCCATTCAACTAATACCCCGCGTCGAAAGAACCTTCGTTGTCTCAAAATACTTGCCGTGGTGAGGGTTGGATCTTGAGATCTTTCTTCCTGGGCTTGGGAAACCATCATACAATGGAAACCCTCATTCCATCTCTAAATTAGACTACGGTCATTGAGTCAACTCTCTCTCCCTCTCTCTCTCTCTGTCTCTCTCTCTGTGTGTGTGTGTGTGTGTGTGTGTGAGTGCTCACTATTTTGTAGGGCGTAGTATACAATCAGCGCTAACCCTCATCCGGTAACCCGGGCACCAACCCGCCAACCTTGAAGTGGCCCGAGCTCCTTAAGCACGAGGTCGGTCGGAGGCACAGCTTTATCCCGACTCCGAACTTCACCAAAATCCCGAAGACACCCTTGCACTTCTCACTTGCAACGACGCAATCCACCAGGACCAACTACTCAATTGATTCCGTCATTCTTTGAAAGGGACTCTATCCCCTTTTACTTTATTTCGATACCCGCATACCTCCGCAACCTCAGCCCCGATACGCCTCTACGGGGGTGAAAAACAGCCACCCACCCACCCACCATGCCCCCTCCAAACACCCCCGCATCAGACTCCGAGGCGCCTCCCAACGCAGGTACATCTATCCCCTCCCAGTCCTCCTAGCTATACCATCCACTCCACTCCCCTCTCCTCTCCGTCCTCCCCTCCAAAACCAAAAACACCCCCATCAGATAACTTAACTAACCTCCGGGGTCCGGACGGCACAGTAAACATAAACTCCCTCTCAGCGCCTCAACTCCGCGCCCTGCAAACGCGCCTCTCCACCGAACTCGAGCACCTCACCTCCTCGCACGCGAAGCTGCGCGCCGCACAGTCGCGCTTCCGCGACTGCGTGCGCTCGATAAATGACGGGGTCGTCGGCTCCGAGAAGAAGGGCACCCAGGGCCGCGATGAGATCCTCGTCCCGCTTACCACTTCGCTGTATGTGAAGGGGAGACTGGTCGATCGTGAGAAGGTCCTTGTTGATGTTGGGACGGGGTATTTTGTTGAGAAGGTTGGTTTTTATATCATTCATCCTTGGCCGGTGGGTGGTTTGTGATTTCGGGGTTGGGAGCTGACGTGTTTTTTTTTATCTGGCAGACGGCGCCAAAGGCGGTTGAGTTCTACGAGCAAAAGGTCAAGGAGCTGGAGACGAATCTTACGGAGCTGGAGAAGCTTGTACAGACCAAGAGCGGACAGCAACGGCTCTTCGAAGACGGTGAGTGTCACCGCCAGTCTATTTCTTTTCTTTTCTTTTTTTTTTCTCTCTCGGTAATAAGCAGAAAACTAACAAGCCACTAGCCCTGAGACAGAAGTTGATGAGCGAAGGTGCCGGGTCGTCGTCTACCGCCGCAGCAGGTGGTGGCTGAGTGGAACCCTCACTGAGAACATTGCGATGATATGATATGTTTAGATTGCAGAAAACAAGCGACGCTGGCGTGTGAGCAGGGAATTGGGCGCGCAAAGAACAAAGAACAATGAACAATGATGAATGTAACCTAGGCCATAGTTCCGCGACCGAGCGCCTGCCGGCGAGGGTCTCAGATATGTCGATAACCATGTTCAATTGCTTAAAACAAGGTACCCAGATCAGCATTCAACATTCCGGCGGGGCTGGTCGTACTAGTAGGGGAAGACACTGCGGATGAGCTAGCCGCGCTCTTTGCCGAGCCAACGTTGGCGGAAGAGGGTGCAGCTTGAGACGCGGTATTGGGGCCAGTGATCTTCGAGGGTGATGGCTGTGTTGGACCGAGCAGTTCGGCAGCTTGCTTGGTTAGATCGATGAACTCCCAGAAACCCTTGGCCTCGTCTTCACTCTCCGTCGAAGGTTCCTTGGACGGAAAGAATGTGGACAAACTCGGACTGTACCTCGCAGCCTGACCGACTGGTAGATTCGCATGGCCGCCGAGCAGATTATCCCAGTTCGTGCCAAATATCGAAGCGCCCCAGGTCGTAAAGGGAGTCCTCGATATGCCTCCGGTGATTGTAGTTCCAGCGTGGCCCGGATGGACGGACACTTCCACGCGCCTGTATTCGTCGTAGCGGGCGATCTCGAAAATGTAGTCCGTGCCTTTCAGGCTGTATCGAAGGGCGGTCTTCTCCACGAACCTGGAGACGGGGGCATCTGCGGGGAAGATCACCTTTCTTTCAGGCTTTGCGGAGATGTCGCCCATATTCTCGGTGCGTTGGAAGCTGATGGTATGCGAGAATCTCTTCAGTGCCGCATTGATCGATGTTGTGTCGTGGAACTCGAGGGACTTGATCTCGAGTTGCCAGTCGGACCTGTACCGGGTTCGGTTAGGTTGTTCTCAGAGGGGGGAGGGAGGGGAATCTCTCACCTTCCAAAATCAGTTACAGCAACATGCAAAGGAGGACGCTGGTCTGCCGATTGACCGCTAGTGCGAGGCCGAAGCCATCGACGCTGGGTGATCTCATAGTCTTCCGCTCCAGGGCTTTTGGCGAATTCAGCTTCGAGCCGCAGCATAGATTTGTCCGAGCCCATGAACTCGAAGTTCACAGAGTATGCGAGTTCGGCACTTCTCAGTGGACTGGACATGCTATCGCAGCGCTCAATCAGATGGGTAGCCTTGAAGCACCTCTCGAGGAGGTCAGACTGGCCGACTTTCAGTCTACGTATCACGAACAAGTCAGTGGTTTGAAACCGCACCAAGGAAGGGAGCGGAAGGGACCGTACGCTGGTATCAGACGGCCTTTGGTTTGCTCGTGTAGCAGCATCTCTCTGAATTCTTCGAAGCCATAGAAGGGCTTGTTGTCCTCGGGCACTTGGTAGTTGTCTAGCACGAAGGTACCAAGGTTAACACGCATCCGCAGGTGTCCACGAACATACGCAATGCCCATCAAGGACCTCTCAACAGCATTCAGCAGCCGGGCTCGGTTTTTAGAATCTATCAAGCCCAGTCGATCCTGCCATTTCGTGAGACCACTGCTGCTGAGGGGATTGCCTTGAAGTGTCGGCTTGTGCAAGCTGTATTCCTTCTTGACAACAATCTCCGATTTCATGATGCTTGACTCGGGGGGTTGGACAAGATAGAGCTTTGTCTTGACATTGGTCTTAGCCACGGATTCAGCATAAAGGGTTCGAAGACTCCGCGCTATCTGCTTCATGGCGTCGTGACTGTGGCCAACGGCGCAGATGTATCCAGGCAGGTCCTTTGGTGACCACAGATAGCATCCGAATACGGCCCGTATTATGTCGAGGTATTCGAGCTGTGGACCGAGACATTCGTTCATAGTGGGCCCATCCTTTGGCCATAGAAAGAGCAGCTAATAAAGAGAAATGGAGTAAGACGAAGTGAAACCGCAAATAGGAGTACGAGGGCTAACCTGTTCGGAGAAAGAGATACCTAGCCCGGGTGGTTTGCGAAGCTGTTGCAACACACTCTCGCGCTTCTCCTTGAACTCGGTGTTGGCCTCTTTGTTCTCTGAATATGCACGTATCTTGGTCCAGTCGGCGGTTTTCTTGTTGACCACCTTGTTGAAGCTGTTGCATTTGGCGACAGCTGCCTTGATTATTTCCTCGGCTGCAGTGACCTGAGGAGGCTCGCCCCAGATGTGTATGACCTATCTCGCTTTCAGTGACCTGGCTCAACTGATGTACAAGCCGCAGACAAACCTGATCTGTATATCCAGGAGGGTTGATATAGGCATTGGTTCTTTTGTTGATCTCTTCAAACACTTCATTCCGGCCTCGTGCTGCGTCGCTTTTCTTGATAAAGGTTGTAGTTCTCACCGCACCAAAGAATCTAGCTGGGTTATTATAATCACCACGATGTTGAAGGGCAATGAGCCACTTACTCGTGCTTAAACACCCCGAACATGGCGGGCAGCTGGACGACGCCATTGGGCTTTGCCCCATTTCTCCATTTAGACTTTGCAGGCGAATCCCGAAACAATTGGCTCGAGTGGACGGCCCCCTTGTTATATCTTCCTCTTCCTCTCAAGCCCCGGCTCCTCCCTGAGACGATCCCTCGGGGTGGCCCGGCATTCTTTGTCATGAAAGCAAGAGCCTTAGGAGCTGTCGGTGGTGCCTGTGTCTTCGGATCCGGCTCGTTCTTGGGCTTCGACTCGGCGGCGTGTGGAGTTGGTGTCTGGGATCGCGGTGTGGTTTGGGCAGCCTTCTTCTTCGGCGTGGTGCGGCCGTACCCGGGGAGCTGCCACTCTGTTATTCCTTAGTAACCCTTCTGAATGGGGAATTGCTTTGGCCTAATTCAGGATTTATGTTTCGAGAGACCAGGCTGCTTACCTTGGGCGTTGGAGGTTTCGGGGCTGCGAGACTGTTAGTAGGATCAGAGGCAATGGATCCCGTAACTCACTCCATGATTGTTGCAATAGCTGGGGCGCGGAGGTTTCCGACAAACAAGGCTCTACCCAATGATTTGTGTACGGGAGTGGCAGGCAAGAGGGATAAAAGGACGATCAGTGAGGTAGTTTGAGAAAGTTCAACGAGTACAAGGCGGAAAATCGAGCAGATAACAAAAAACAGGGACTCAAATCGAGGGGCAGCGGGCAATTATTAAATACCAAACCGAGGTGAAAGAGGATGGGTGGAAATATGAGACAAGTGTTGAAGGAAACGAGGACAGTTGTCGAGAGCAACAGACGGGATCATTCACAGCGTTCTGGCAACACGGTCACTAGAGGCAACGCCAAAAAATGGCCCTCTCTAGGCCTGAACTCTTGGAATAGTGTCTCAACAGGAATCACAGAAGAAAAGAATTTCTGATGGGAAAATCCTTGAGATATCCCATGGATCATTTGGATCTCGGCAACATGCAGTCAGGGTGTTTGCTGGGATTCTCCACATGACCTTTCTGATCACCGACTCTCTCAGAGTCAGCGAAAATACTTCGTCACCATAGATGCAACAAATACCAAGCATGGTTTTGTGAATGCTCCCTTCCTCAATTTGTACGTTGTATACTTCAAGATCGCTGGGCCCAATCATCCGCTAAGCTCAAAATGGAAAAGAACGTTGAATATCACGTGGTTTAGGCGCTAAGCTAGAATAGGCTCAAAGTGGACAGACGCGGTTTTTCGCGTCGATCCTCCGAGCTGAACGCCGAACAACACCGGCCATTGCGTCCTCAATTCCGCCGCTGTCGATTCGAAACCCCATCAACGGCCGATATGGCGCCCGTCAATGCCACCGATAATTCCAGCGCCGACTCCCGCAAGCGCGATGCCCTCAAACGCGCCGAGCAATGGATGACCAAGGGAGGGATAATCCGGGACGATTCCGACGACGAACTGGGTCAGGAGGACCACCCGTGGGAATGGATATACGAGACAGCGTCCGGCGAGAATGGCAAGCTTGAGACTATACCGGAGGAACCTGAGAACACCCCAAAGTCTGCTCGGAGGCGCTCTTCCCGGCAAACTCGACAGAGGATTGTCGGGGCTCAGATGGGGACTTTCGTGTGCAAAGTAGGCGAGGCGATTCTGCTCAAGTCTCCGGAACATGGAAAGGATTGGGCCGGAATCATCACGGAATTCCTCGAGGAAGAGGATGAAGAAGATCAGGAAATCATCAAGTACGCAAACATCATGTGGTTCGCCTCCCCGGACGAATTCATCTCGACGAGAAACAAGCGGAGGGCAGATGCATTACCGAACGAGCAGTACCTGACGACCGATTTCAATGTTAATCCCTTGACCTCGATAAATGGAAAAGCCCAAGTCATGTCAAAGGATGCCTTCTTCTCCCGATACCCGGACGGTGTCCCGCCGAAGTCCAAGCAAGAAATGGCGGAATACAACAAGTGCATTGTTTGTCGGAGAGGTGTCAACCAAGTTCAAGGACGATACACGGAAGAGTTTTTGTGGGAGGACGTCTACAGTCCAGAACAGCTTCATGACCTGATAGATTTGGTCAAGGATGGGTTGAAAGCGGCGAAGAAGCGCAAACAAGTCGACACTGACGTGAGTATCATTGCACTTGAGATAGTGACCTACAGCTAACAAATCCCAGTACGTCGAAACTAAGGAGCCGAAAGACGCCGATGACGCTATGCCGACCACTCCTCGAAAGAAGCAGAAGATAGCGAACACGACTCCACAATCGCGACGCCAGAAATCCATGACCACTCCGTCAAACAAACGGTACTTAATCCCTGCGAGCTACTAATACAATAGCTGACGGGATTTGAATAGGATTATCGTCAAGAAACCATTAGAATTCACACCTCTTGGCACGCGCATACTTTCACCGTCACATTTCGCTTCACCCTATCGCCAGGCACGAAACCTTCTTCACGTCTCCACAGTTCCTACCTCGCTACCTTGCCGAAAGAAGGAATTCGACACCGTCTATAGCCATCTCAGCGCCGCGATCATGGAAGGAACCGGTACCTGTATTTATATCTCAGGAACCCCAGGAACCGGAAAAACAGCCACAGTTCGGGAGGTCGTTGCGCAGCTGAATGGGGCAGTTCTTGCGGAGGAGATGGACGACTTCATCTTTGTGGAAATCAACGGCATGAAAGTCACCGACCCACATCAATCGTACTCTCTGCTATGGGAGGCTCTAAAAGGCGATCGAGTATCGCCCTCTCATGCCCTTGACCTCTTAGAGCGGGAATTTTCCAACCCTTCCCCTCGACGAGTATCTTGTGTCGTCCTCATGGACGAGCTTGATCAGCTAGTCACGAAGAACCAGTCAGTCATGTACAACTTTTTCAACTGGCCAGCCCTGCGCCATTCCCGCCTCGTTGTTCTCGCGGTCGCCAACACGATGGACCTACCGGAGCGAACCTTGAGCAATAAAATCTCCAGTCGTCTTGGCCTCACCCGCATCACCTTTCCAGGCTACAAGCATACCGACCTAATGGAGATTATCAGCACCCGCTTAGCAAACGTTCCAGGAAACATCGTCGATACCGATGCAATCCAGTTCGCCAGCCGCAAAGTTGCGGCGGTCAGTGGAGACGCCCGGCGAGCCCTGGATATCTGCCGAAGAGCAGTCGAAATTGCCGAACAGACCGGCGGAGCAGGCGTAGATGAAGAGCCCTTTGAGGACGATACCGAGTCCCTTCCTCCTACACCCAGCAAAACGCCCGCCCGAAAAGAGCGAGCAAACGCCAACAAGCAAGCCTTCTCCCGCAACAACATGCTCGAATCGTCCCCACAGAAAGGCACACCCAAGAAACAAACCTCCGGCCGCGTCACAATCGCCACAATTAAGCAAGCCATCCACGAAGCAACCTCTACTCCGCTCCAACAATCCCTCCGCTGCCTCCCGCTCTCCTCAAAACTCTTCTTAGCCGCCCTCCTCGCCCGCATCCGCCGAACAGGTATAACAGAATCAACCTTTGGCGACGTCATGGACGAGGCCAAGCGTATCGCTGATGCCGCGGTAGCGGTTGCCGGCGCGGCTGGCGCAGCGATCAAGGACTTTCTTCTCTCCGGCGGCACAGGGGCACGCGTTAAAGCGCTTGGCTTCGCCGCTATTGAGCTCATGAACTCTGGTGTTCTTGCTCTCGAGACGAGTTCCGGCTTCCGAGGGCCATTGGGCAGCGCAGCAATCCCAAGCCGTGGTGACCGGAGTGGGAAGGTGAGGTTAAGGGTTGCACCGGAGGATGTGCGGTTAGCTTTCCGAGATGATGTCGAGGCGAAAGGACTGGGATTGGGATTGGACAATTGACTCGGAAGAGGTTGAATTTTACCGAAGAGCATGGTGTGGGAAGCATTGTTTGGCGTTTTGCAGCAGCATAGCCTTGACAGATATCATTGCGTGTATATTAATTTCGAAGAAATGATACCCTTGTTTTGGATCTTTCAAGCATAAAAGCCACAGTATTCTTACTGATCTAGAGCCTATCCAGGGTAATAGAACAGAGTAATATATTGGTTCACTACAAGTAGCTGGATTTTGGACATCGTGGATCGTGTTCGATATATTATATGTTGGTGTGGCTTCCTTGGCTGTGGCCCCTCCTAAAATTTCCTACCATCAGAACTCTGCATTGACTGTCTTTCTTTCTTCTCTATCATCAATCTCCATCCCTGCAAACGTACCCTCGGCCGAGCACCCATATCCCTATATCAAGACAGGCGATGATTCGTCTAAGGTACCTTGCCAAGAAAATCGATCAAAAGGGCCATGACTCGCTTGACAGCCCAGCGAAGATCAGAGGGACATGATACGCCAGCAATCCCGGATTGAATGGAGTTTTGTTCGCGCCATGATCATTGCATCGTTGCATCATGCCATGATATGGGGGGCTTTAATTTATCACAACCTTGGAATCCTTTAGGGCTTCCCACACTGGCGCCCGCGGCGCCTTAGAAAGGCCGTTTCACGTCAAGTGCGGGGCTCCTAGCTGGGCTGAACTTTCAATCCAATCGTCCTGACGGAGATCACTCGAGCTGAGGGGCCTTATTCCATTATTTGGCTTGGAATTGGCCCGGCTATGGTACGAATAACGCTACGCTGCTGATCTTGCGCCCGCCGGGGTTGGCTATACGCATACGCACACAGAGTACGCAGCCTGTGGGCAGCTGTTGCCTTTACGACAAGCCAATGCCCGATTTTGCCTGCATGAGTCTCTCTGACGATAGAGCAGCAGCTGAGCATTCCAGGGCTCAGCTCGATGATCTTTCATCAGCCCTAAACAAATGCCCCAATGATGGCGAAGGCCAAGATCTGCTCTGTATAATAGGGCCGCATTATGCACATCTTGTGGAACCTCCCCACGACCTGGCCATACTATAAAATAGCGCGGTGCGCTTTCTAAATCTCACTCTCATTGAAGAAATCTACGAATATATAGCATTATTCTGACCAGCAGTCTCCATGGCGCAACCAGAATCCACCGACCATGCCTCCTCATCTCCCGTCTCCTCTATCGAGGAGTTCACTCAGACTTCTTTCGACTTCATCATCTGCGGCGGTGGAACAGCTGGGCTCGTGATTGCTGCCCGCCTTAGCGAAGACCCCAGCGTAACTGTCGGCGTAATCGAAGCAGGCAAATACCGCATTGATGATCCGTTAATCGACACCCCCGCTGCTGTACTGCAGTTGTTTGAAACCCCCGAATATGACTGGTGTATGTATACCGCGCCGCAGACTGGGAATCGTGGAAAGGTCCACCATATTCCCCGCGGAAAGGCAGTTGGCGGGTCTAGCGCTATTAATGGAATGATGTATGTCCGCGGTTCCCTGCAGGATTATGATGACTGGGCTGTCCTAGCTGGCGATGAAGGGTGGTCAGCAAAGGCTATGCAGCCATACATGCGCAAACATCAGGTTTGGCTCTTCAATATAACAGGAGCTAGGACGCGCTGACCCTGACGCTCCAGACCCTCGCGGCCATCAACCCCAATGCAATCAAAGCTTCATCGCCTTTGGTTCCTGACCACCACGGCACCACCGGTCCCATCCATACCAGTTTCAATGATGCCAACCTTCCAATCCAAGACGATGTGATAGCGACAGCAGCGGCAATTACGGACCTGAAGCAATCCGAGGACGCCTGGAGCGGAGACCACCTTGGCTTCTTCCATACCCTGGGCACTGTAACCCGGACAGGCCCAAACAAGGGCAAGCGAAGCTACACCGGGCGTGAATATTATGAACCAAACCGGTCACGGTCAAATCTGAAGCTTCTGACTGAGGCGCGAGTCAATAAGGTCATCCTCGACAGCGCTAACACCAGAGCCACAGGCGTCAGCATTACCTTCAATGGTAATTATTATAATATCGCTGCAAAGCGCGAGGTCATCGTCTCCGCGGGCACAATTCAGTCACCGCAAATTCTAGAGCTATCAGGCATTGGCGACCCCGACGTCCTCAGCGCAGCCGGTATCGAATGCAAAGTCGAAAACCGTGCTGTTGGAGCCAATGTTCAGGATCACAGCGCGACAGTTGTTAGCTGGACGGCGAAACCCGACGTCGTGACGCTTGACAGCTTCGGCCACGGCTCAAAGGCCGAGCAGGCCGTGCAGGAGTATATCAAAACCCGGAGCGGCCCGCTGAGTTCAATGACAAGTACGCAGGGGTTCCTCCCGTTGAAGCGCATCCTGTCTGAAGAGGAGCTGGCGGAGGTAATCGAGAGTATCCGAGCCGTTGAGCCAGAGACTCCCTTCCATGAACGCCAATTGCAGCAGGTCATCAAGCACCTTGAAAGCGCTACTTCAGCCAACCTGCAGCTCGTTCTTTTCCCCGTGACTCTAAATCCTGATGGAGGCATTGAGCATCAAAGTCGTCTCTTCACGACACCGCCGCCAGATCAACCAGATGGACTAGGTGCTGTGCTCTGTCTCCAGTATCCGGTCTCTAGAGGATACATCCATATCCAGAGTAATGGTACGTCTCGCAAGCAGCCTGTCCCGTATCGCAGCCGTAGCAGGTAAATAGAACTAATGATGACCAGACCCATCCCAACCGCCCATAATCCAACCAAACTACATCACCCACCCCGCGGACGTAACCATCCTCGCCGCCTTCGCCCGGTGGGGCGACAAGCTCGGCCACACGAGTCCACTCCAAGACTCTATCGCAGAACGAGCGCACCCCCACCCCTCAGTAAACCTACAGGACCTCGAGCAGGCAAGAGAAACAGTCCGCGACGTTGTCCTTGGCGAATACCATATCTGCGGGTCTGTTGCGCTGGGCGATGCACTTGACTCCAAGCTCCGGGTTAAGGGCGTGCAGGGGCTGCGTGTTGCTGATGCGTCGGTGTTCCCGAATAATGTTAGTGGGAATATCATCAGTAGTGTTTATGCTGTTGCGGAGAAGGCGGCGGATTTGATCAAGGAGGAACATGGGCTTGCGGGTTTGGCTACTTCGCTTCTTTGAGTGGGGTGAATTGATGTTTTGTGGTTGTGAGAAAAGCATTTCCGTGTCTAGTTCTCTGTATTCTTCTATGCCATGTCTATTTATACTTAGGGCTAAGATAGGTATACCTTGTAACCTAACATACAGTGGTAATGAGCCTGAGACCTGGAAATTTGCTGGACGGAATGGAAGTGTAGGGTTAGATTTGTAGGGGGCAAGGCCCTAATTCGAGTATTTGCCCCCCTGATCCCGTTCCGATACCTCGATGCAATAGCCCTAACTAACCTTGTTTCCTCCTCGTCTGGCGGGAATCATCATCACCGAGTTTCTGGTCTTGTATACTGGGCTCCTGAGTTTTATGCTCTGGATATATACTCGAAGTGACTAAACAGGGCCTGGCTTTATCTTCTCTCAGCCCAAATTACATACCAATAAACGACACTGTTGCCTTCAGCGGCTCCAGAACGTACGAGAGAGATCATTACTCGTCTGCTATATACACATAACACACCGCACCATCGAGCTACCCACCTTCCCCCTTCTTACCGTCCCCTCACCACCCCAACACATCACTCAAAACCCCAGCCAAAATCACCCCCTGCGCAGCATTCGTCGCCGCATTCGGATGATAGTCACAACCAACCTCAGCCCCCTGCGGCGCCCAGTCGACAAAATGCGCATTCCCCCCAATCTGCTCAACAGCATCCCGAAGCGCATTCGACAGCGTCGTATGCTGCGCATCCGCAGCTGTCGGCCACGTATCGCTCAGCATCGGCGACGCCATCAGGAAGAAATGGATCTCCGCGCCGGGGTAGTACTCATTCTGGATCCTTTGCACGAAATCGACCATCCCAGCTGTGTACTCCGTCGCGTTGATGACCGGTCTTGCCGGGTACGCTGTGCCCGAGGCGTCGTAGGCGAGGTACCCGAAGTCGTTTGTGCCGAGGGTTATAACGACAGCATCGGGCGTCCAGGCCGTCCGTGCCGCTGCAAACGGGTAGCTGCCATCCGCGTCGTTCGCGCCGTACCGCGTATACAGCCCCGTCATCAGCGGACTGTCGTCGACCTCCCCGGTGGCGATATTCCGCACGAGGCCCTTCCCGCTCCACGCTATGACGCTGTAATCTGCTCCAACGGCTTTGGCTGCGAGCGCGGCGTAGGTCTTCGGGTTGTTCTCGAGCGCCGCGGTGTTTGTACAGGGGTTTACGCCGTCCAGGCCGTAGCCGACGGTGATTGAGTCGCCGATTAGCTCGATTTTGCGTGCTGGTGCTGGCGAGGAGAGTAGAGTGCCGTCTGTGCTGATGGTTCCGATTGTGATGGTGCCGAAGTAGGCCTCGGAGCGCTTGCGCAGTTCGACGGTGTGTGGTCCATCTGAGAGTCCCGAGGGTGTGGAGATTGAGCCCGTGGAGCTGACGACGTCTAGGAGGACGACCGGCTCGCC
This sequence comes from Aspergillus carlsbadensis, assembly GCA_025688815.1. Taxonomy (NCBI): domain Eukaryota; kingdom Fungi; phylum Ascomycota; class Eurotiomycetes; order Eurotiales; family Aspergillaceae; genus Aspergillus; species Aspergillus carlsbadensis. Next base: position 630,145 of record MU628167.1, on the reverse strand, counting down.
GTTGTCGATTGTTAGTTCGAGACTATTGGCCCCTGTCACTGAGTCTAGATCTATAGTCGCCGACGTCCCCGTAAATGTAAAGGCTACGCCGGTGCCCGGCCAGGTCAGTTCCTTGGTCGCTGGGTTGACGCGGCCGAGATACCGGATGCGAGATGCGCCATCTGTTGGGGAGGCCGTTGGAGTTGAAGGGGTCGTTGTGGATGAGGTCATGGTTGTGAGGGTTGTTGAAGAGGACGGTGTTGATTGACTGTCGCCAGGCTGGCACTGCGAGTACCAGTCATTCAGATACTTGCAGGCGTACCCAGATACACACACCGTTGTGCCGGTGTAGCCGATCCCGCCGCACTGTGTCCAGGCTGGGGCTTGTCCGGCCGCAAGGCCTGCGAGTGCAAGTGCAAGCACGGGGATGTACGTCTTCATGGCGTAGAATTCAGGAGCGGAAACACCGGATCAAGTGAAGGAAGAGTCGAGTGAAAATCGAGAGGTTGGGCAAATCGCGTCTTGCATATTCATGCGCATGCTTCTTATAATAAGAGACCATCCATGATCCATCATACAACGCTTCCAAAGCTAGCTAGGCAGCAAGAGACATCCATCCGTCCGAGATATTGATTAAAAGCCCACTTTGCTTTGCAGATCCGACACGATGCGACCAAGGCCGGGACTATGGGGTCAATCCCGATACGTACAGCCACCGCCTGTTCCGTTCCCAGCCTGGTGCGCTACCATCGCCGCTTCAGAGGTGCCCGTGGCAGCTCAACATGGATTGGGATAGTATGGCCTTCCAAGGATGGCCTCGTAGGCCCTTCTATCTCCACTCGATCCGAGGATCCGATAGATGAACACACCCGACTCTTTCTTCACGGAGCTTCCTCCGTGTATACCCCGCACCGCACTAGCCCTAAAACCACCTAGACTCGGTTCCGATTTGCCCGCATTTTATAGTTGCTTTTCAGTATGATTTGATAGGTGGATTCTCATTAGGTTTTCGGAGCTAGGTGCTCAGTATCTTATTATTGTTGCCCCCACAGGCCCTTTGTTTAGATAAATTCGGGGCCGACGACCGCTGGAGGATGATAGGGCTTTCTGTCCGCGTAGCCCTACTTTACTCGAGCTACTGAGTGACCAACCACATGTGCATCGCTGCTGGATCTTGTTTTTTTTTTCTTCGCTTAATTAATCTTTTCTTTCTAGTCAACCTGCTGTGTGAAGCTTTGATTTAGTTCACATAGTGCTGAGCGGATAGAGGGTCTCTTTCCAACCCCCATACTCCAACCCCTTGCGTGGGTGGACATGTATATGCATAATATATGTATGCAAAACAAGTTGAACTTATACATAAAAGTGTATAACAAAGCCCTTGGTACTTCCAAGGTATTGAGATCCTGCCAACCATTTATTAAGAACATTAATACTTTATTACGTTTCGTTGTAGACCTGATTAGATAGGTACCTTGCATCACACTAGGAAGGGCGAGTGCACTCAAGGGAAAAGCCTAACTGACGTACAAGAATACTTCAGTACCAGATCCAATGCTCCCCGAAATCCAAGAAAAGAACTCCCTTACCCTACCCTAGCTACACGCACCCGTAGTTAGACGGTCGGACCCAATCCAGACCTCCCTAAACACCCTCGCTAATCCTAATCCTAATCCTAATCCTAATCCTAATCCTAATCCTAATCCTAATCCTAATCCTAATCCTAATCCTAATCCTAATCCTAATCCTAATCCTAATGCTAATCCTTCCCAACCTCAACCCCACCCTCAGCAGCCAAATTCGCCAACAGCGCCACATACCCAAACCCCCCAACAACATGCGCAACCCTCGCAACCTTCTCGCGCCCTAAAGCATCAGCCGCAGGCCCAAAGACCGCATCGGGAATCGGCCCCCGACTACGCGCCATCTCCAGCGCAAGCGCATACACGGCTATCTCAGTCTCCGATAAACCCACAGGCACGCGGCCCGCTTTCGCGTCGGCGATCTGCGCGCGCGAGAGGCCTGCCTCGAGTGCGACTTCGGAGTGTGCGTAGAGGATGTACGGCGCGTTGTGCTCGGAGAGCGTTGCGAGGGTGGTGAGTTCTTTTTTCCCGCGCGGTTAGGAGCGGTTGCGTGTCGATTGCAGTTGCGAGGGTTTGCCAGGGGGTTATGAGGTCGGGTGTGTATCTGGCCGTGCGGATTTTAGTATAATTGGGTTGGTTGATTGGGTTCAAATGGGAACGTTGGGGTGTGTACGTACAGTAGAGAAGCGTAGGGACCTAGAAGGGCTCCCGAGGGACTGGTTAGTTGGACGTGGTCTGGGACGCGGGTGAGGATCTCGCGTGGGCCTGCTTCGACGCGCTGCTGTTCGGGGTTTTGGGCGTCTTGGGGGATAGGTGGGTAGCGAGACATTTTGGGGGGATTTCTTTTGGTTCTGCGATAGTTTCTCGTGTTCAATTGGTCAAGATTGAAGAAACCGATGGGCATCTGGATTGAGAATGAGAATGCGATGGAGGAGGTATCGACAGCTTATATGTCTTTGGCTGCCTGTCGAGATCACTGTCAGCTTACTAGACCGGTTCTCTTATACTACGAGTAAACCAGACTTGTTTGCGATTGTGTGGAGCTAGAGAGAAAGGTAAATGGCATATACTTTGTTCTTGCGCTCTACAAAGCACTGCTCTGGCATCACCACGAAACCCGCGGGCCAGCGATAACCCTAAGAGCGGCCACCCCATCTCATCTCACCTCAGCAAAACAGCCACCTTGTCTTTAGTGTAACCTCACAGATCAATAGCCTTCAGAGCCAAGTTCGTTCTTCTCTGATTGATATCCTTCTCTCAATTCTTACGCTTATCACAGCCAAAGAGCCTTATGCCCGCGCGGCCCGTTCACTGGATTCATCAGCACTTACTCGCAATCCGACGCAGCCTCGTTTAGTCGTCAGCCCCCGAGTCTTCAATCTGGCTCCGCGGGCGCCGGGGTGGAGCTGGGGGTATGCGACGCTTACCTCAGCCGGCTGATGCCGTGCAGCTTATTCTTGGGGAACGATATCTAGGTGGCACGATTGTATCTACTAGCCATCTCTAAGAAGGGGATTGTCTAGAGGTGGAGAGCTAGAGAGGTATAAACAGAAAGCATCTGGTCCTACATCAAATGTCAGCTCTCGTGAGACCTGCTATGGACATGCAACTGTTGCCGATATCTAAGAACCTCTGTCTCCGTCGTCTTGTATAGTAGAGAGGGTAGTAGTTCAACCCCACTACGGTAATGAATCATCGAAATCTAGTCTAGAAACAAACAACCAGTCCTAAGCTTGCTCAACCCCCTGCAAAGGCTTCTCCCAACTCTGTCGTAGATCGGTGAAAACCTCCTTGTTCGGCGCGGAGATGTGGTCGAGAGCGAGGCCTTGACCAGAGCCTTTCCTGGGAACTTGAGGCTTCTGGCGATGACCGGACTGCTCGGAGTTGTTAGCCAATTGATATATGGGGAAAGAAGCTGGAGGATACGCCGAAGAAGCAAAAGGAGTTTGTACCCCCCACAGTTCCCACAGAATTGTCGCTAACATTCGCGGTTAGCCTCGTAGCCTCGCAGGAGTAGCATCTACTAGGGAAAAAAAAAGGACATGCGGGCAAATAGGCCCGAGGGGAAGAAACGAACCATCACACGATTCCCACTCACACTCTGTGTATCCTCGAAAGTCCTGAGGGCACCGATATCCCGCACGGTGAGATCAGGCTCGTCGGCGACATAGTTGATTGAGGCTCCTGGGTGGGGTGACGACAACCAATCAACGACACAGGCCGGGGCCCGAGGGAGGACGAGAGTCAGGCATGACCACTTACCACCGCCGGATCTCCCGCAATTGCGACTGTGAGAGCCTGAGGATTACTAGGTAGCTGATTCCATTTGGAGCTGCATCTTTATCTATAAATATTCGACCCCGCACGACGTACCAATAGCACCGCAGAGAGTTGCGCGGCTGCTCCTTCAGCGACGCTTGTATGGCACGGCAGATGCGGTGTCCTTGGTATGCAGACATTGATTGTTAGGATGTTCGTTGTACTGAAATAGAGGGATTAGAAAGGAATCCCCTGAACCCGCGGGGGTTATCATTGTGCGAGAGTGAAGGCAGGGCAGGGCGGATTCCCACAGTTCCGCGCATTCCCACTGCACCCGACTCGGGAGCCTTTTTGTCGTTCTGTCGAAGAAGGAGCAATGGACCCTCACATCATGGATGAACCTTGGGTCACGGGTCTTGATGGAACATCCTCTCAAATTGCATCATTCTGTCAACTGTCACTGTATCGCTATTGAAGCTTCGAACAGATGTTACAGCCTCGTGCTTCTTCAATTCCCAGCCGGGAGCACAACAAGGATGCGTCCAACAAACTTCCGCTTCAATTCGTGGAACTGAATCATTGAGAGCCGCTAATTCGCGCGATAAGTCATTTGTGGCTGTTGTGAAGGCCAAGCTACTGGCCATCCATCTATGTTGTTCGGGCCGCTTTCGGGTAGCCCCTAAGCTCTGGGGCACCCCAGCCCTAATTCCCGGGCGTGCTGTCCCCTAATCCCCGCTAAAATCGGATTGGGGTACAACCAACGCTCATGCGAATTCAGCGCTGGCTTCGCAAACAGAAACGGTCGCATTCGCTTCGTTTTCAGGATCTTCTTCCATCTCCCATTGCAAAATATCCTGCCGCCAGGGAATGCGAGGGCCGTTTTTTTGGGTTTGATCTCCACAAGGATCTCGTGCCCGGACATATCTAGTTCAAGGATGATCCTTGCCTTTGTCGCCGTTAGAGCGGGGAGGGCGCAGGAGGGTCTGAAGAACAGATTTCTTCCAAGCGAGGTCAACCCCGGGACATTACAGAAGGATACCACGTCTAACAGAGCCGAGTTCGCTATTCCCCTGTCGGACTCGTTTAAACCCTGGGGATGGGGTCAACTGGCCATGGCAGGGATATATAGACGTGGAAGCCAACACACCCTGGCCAGTACGACACCAAACCCAACTCTCCGCCCTGTGTAACCTTCCCTCATCACATGAGGTGAGACTCAGCACGGCCTTGATAGTGAGGGCATCCCCACACTCGCTTTCTTTCCCGCGGACCAGATGTACGCCCCTAGAGCTTGTCGCGATGGCTCAACTCGGCACCCAGGAAAGCGAGCTTCAGCTCCTAACACCACAGCCTGAGGAAAATGAGATGCCACCACCCGAGACGGATGAAGTACAGTCGCTATCGCATGCAATTGAACACCAGCCGGATCTGGATCGCCCAGGCTCCCCAGCCTTGAGTGTCCAAGATCATGTTGAAGGGTGGCCGGCTGGCCCTCGCCAGCTGAGAAGGAATGCGCATTCTGATCTCTTCTCGACAGCGCTTGAAGTACTTCTCGCGTGCTTTCCCATTGCCTTTCTCAGTTAGTAGACCCCGTTACCTACAGGAAATCTAGCGAGCTAACTATGGGCCTTGAGCACTCGCTATCATTGTGATATGTTTACACAACGATGAAGTATCCGACTATGGAGCGAAAGTGATCCAAGCGACAAACCTGACTCCCTCCATTTTCCCTATCGTATTTGCCGCGATAGCCGGCAATATGATGCGCAGCTGGGCCCTCTGGAAAGCAGAAAAGTGCGCCTCCCTCGGGGTAAGTACGACCAGTGGACAGGATCTGCCATCCGGAATGTGAATCTAATCATCCAGCTGCTTAGACCTTGGAACAATTAAACGGCAGCACCAGTTTCGCTGGAACATTCTCTTTGGTGCTTGCATTGCGCCGCCCCGGGATATTGACCATAGGTATTCTCCTTCTGTGGGCAATGTCCCCGCTCGGGGGTCAAAGTGCGTTGAGAATGATCTCCGAAGCGCCATCAGCGGTGGGAGGCAACATCTCCCTGGCTTATATGAACATGACTTGGGTGTCTGGATTCGAGGGGGCAAGTAGCATGAGCCGAACGGGCCCTCCTATGAGAGCGATGTATACAACGTCCCTCCTCGCCTCTGAAGAAGCCCGGAACTCGCCTCGCGATGTCTGGGGTTGGCCCAAAATCCCGCTTCTACGTACACTCTCGCCGTCAAACGACTCGGACGCGTGGAGAACAACAGCATCCTCTGGAAATGGCTCGACTACTTATTCGGCACTAATTGGTCTCGTCTTGCAAGGCATCCCACTTGACTTGGATGTAGAGTTTCCAGTCGAGTCTTCATACTTTGATTTGGACTGTTACTTTGTGGCAAACAACCTCACGAGCGAGGAGACCCTGCAAAGGATGGGAGAGAATACGCTCGTTTATCGTAATGCTTCGATCCTGTTTGGCAATTATGGCCGCTTTGACATTCCCGGTGAACGGAACTACAGCAACTTCTTCGTTGATTCAAGCTACAACTTCACGGGCCTGATAGACGCCCGGCACAACATCAACCTATTGTATGGCTCCCGGGTCTACCCAGAGTGGGAGGTTGCGCTTTTCAACTGCAGTCTGTCCACAATCGCCGTCGAGTCCTGGATTGCATGCCGCAACGGTCTCTGCAATGCAACCCGCATGCGTCCATCCCGGAAGGACACGCGACCTCCCACCTCGTCCCCATTCTCAAGCCCCAGAATTTATCCAGGAGACTTTGGTCCCGTCTCCCTGGTCAACTTTGTTAGTGACTTCCCACAGGCCGCCGGGGGGATAACCGCGTACCAGCCCTCCCCAACGGACAGCTACATCTACGGCGACGCCACCATATTTGCCCTCGACTGGGAGCGCAACTGGACCACCATCGACCTACAAGTCTTCTCCAATAGGCTCACCACCGCGGTCAACACATACTGGCAAACCTCGCTCGCCCCATACACCATCACCAGCGCCGCCATCTCCGACCCCGTCAACACCACCGATCCACCAGGCTTATACCCGGGCTTCAACGCCACGTCGGGCACGACCTCCCGCGGCGTCGCAGTATACCACATCCACACCAGCTGGGTGACGGTATTTCTCATCGCAACGGCTATCCTCCAGATATGCGCACTTACTGGTATATTCCTCCGCTCCGTGACCAGGGCACCCGATATCCTCGGGCACGTGTCGTCCCTGACCCGGGGAAACCCGCACGTTCCTCTCCCGGCCGGAGTCGGAGACAGCGGCTCGACGCTTTCAGGCCTAGATCGCGCAAAGTTACTAAGGGATATGCGCGTGCAGATCGCGGACGTGGAGGGCGAGAAGGATGTCGGGCGGGTTGCGTTTGTTCGCGTTGGTCTGGGGGTGGAGAAGGCTGGGGCCAAGAGGCTCCGGAAAGGGCGGCAGTATCAGTGAGTTAGTGTGTTGTATTAGGCACTAGGAGGGTTGCGTATCGGGCGGGAGAATTTGTTTGTTGCAGCGATTGGATTTATGCAGGTTTCTCACTCTCTTCAAAAGTAATTGTGGTTGATCGCGTCGAGGTGCGTGTGGTAAATCTTCTTTTGCTTTCCTCACTTCCGGCTGTCTTTCAATGGGTAACCCTCGCCCTAATGGCGAGTGGTAGCTCATTTGTAAGTAAGCTCGACAGGTTTGCTGGCACACAAAGACCGGGGCGTGAGAAACGAAGCCCGACACAGCGCTCCTGCTGTAGAACTAGAACACGATCAAGGAAAAGATTCCTTCGGATTACCCCCCCCTCCCAAAAAAAAAAAAAAAAATACCCCAGCCCAATTAGAACTATAACAACCAATTTAGCAAAGTCCGGGCAGTGCTCTCAGGCATAGCGCGAACGTCGAAGCGGCGTCTTCCCGCGGTTTTCACAGAGGCCCGCCTCCGCGTTGTGCGGATCTCGCTCTCCACCTCAGCGACCTGTTTCTCCCACAGCGCGATCTCAGCGCCTGGGACGGTTCCGGTTTCGAGCAGGAATGCTGTGAGCGCGCCAACCACATTCACTTTGACGGAGTTAGGATCCAGGCTGGGCGTTTGTGGCTGTTGTTGCTCGGGTGCACTCTCGAGAGAGGGTTGTTGCCCGATCTTGACGAATGAGTACTGCAAGACGTCGATGCCGTCGCTTGCGCTGTGGCTGTGGCTGCGGCTTTGAGGATCCATGTTGCCAGCGGGCTGTTTGGGGTTAGATGAAGGAGGCGCATGCTGAGAGCGGGGAGCAGGTGGAGGTGGAGGCGGAGGTGGTGGACGAATACGTGGACGTGGACTCTCCGGCCCCCTCTGAGTCGGTTCCGGGGAGTCCACGAGAACGACCCAGCTGCCCGGCGGTATATCGTTGAGTGTGACTCTTGATGGGTCGTTAGGTGTGGGCGTGGGCGTGGGCGTGGTGGGAGCGAAGGTTCCGGCGGGGATAGGGCTCGTGCCGAGTTGGTCCAGCCGTGGCCACCACGATGGCGGCGGGTCGTTCCTGAGGTCGACGGTGGTGTTGGTTGTGTTGGTGTTGGATGACGAGAAGACTCCTCCCCCGTATGCGAATCGCAGGATGGCCTTGTTGGACTCCGAACCCGAGCCCAAGGACCGAAGGTACGCTAGGAACCGAACGGCAAAGAGCTTGACGTCAAGATGAGTCCTATCCATAGCGTAGTAGTTACTATAACTGTGACTAGAGTTGCTCTGGCTGCTGTGGTGATGAAGGTCGCCCCCCCCTGCGTGTGGCATATCTTCGCGCGGGCGACCGACGAACGTGAACAGGTGTATCGAGGGAGCGGAGCTAAGGATGCTAGCTGAGGACGATGTTGAGACTATGCCGCTGCGCAAGGATGTCGAAAATGCGGAGGTCAGATACACGGTCCTGGAACGAAGCCATTCCAAATCTCCCCCGGATACAAGCCTCTCAGCTAGCCGCGAGCAGAAACGATCGGAGGCGTCGACGCTTTTCCGGCCAGGCCGCTGCAAGAAACATAGCTGTTTAATCGCCGTGGACTGGGCCAAGGCCGCTGCGAGATCATCGAGGCCTCCTCCTTCTTTCTCGTCGCTCGCCAGCATAAACGTATCGATGCGGAGACTGAGCGCAGAGGCGTCATGGAGTTCTTCAGACGCGATGGCAGCAGCGATCACGCTAAGCGTGAGCTTCTGAAACGTGACCCAGTTGAGGTGACTGTGTCCGGCGTACGCAACACGTAAAAGATGGCTTGAGATCTTAGAGGGGCCCAGCCTATCTGACGCCTCCTCGAGCCGTTGCCGCAGCTGCTCTTGATGCTTAGCCAGGTTTTGGATTTGATGAATCACTGTTTCCTCGAGTAAGTGCTCTCCCTGTGTGAGATCTAGCAGATTATTAATGCTGCTGGCTATCTTGTCTGAAAACTTTTGCGGCGGCTCCTCTAGGATGGTAGCACTTAATGATCTTGTGCTGTCATCATCTTCTTTGCTATCTGTAGACCAGTCTTCTTCGCCATCTGTAGACGAGTCTTTCGGCGGGTTGCTGTATATGTTCGGCCACAAGACTGGTTAGTAGGTAGGTAAGCATTTGCGGAAGATGTAGGTTAACCTGGGCAAGTGAGAGCATTTCACAGACGTTTCATTCTCCAAGATTCTTGAGCCTGGAACTTAGGTTCAGCCTTATAGGTCTCCAATGGACAAATATCTACCATGTAGTCAGTTACTGCAAAGCATCCCGACCCCCTGGCGGACCTACAATCCAATGCTGCTGGGCCAGCAAGTGGCATTCCATTCAGGCGGCGGATACTGGGGTCATCGGCCATAAATCTGTCGAAGTACCTGCTTCGCCACTGGTGAATGGACAACAACTCTCGAGGTCGTTGGCCGGGGACAACATCAGGCTCCTTCGCCGGTGGGGGGTCTTCGACGGGATCCCAGTGGCCGAAGAAGTTGCGGCAGTGAACCTCAGCCATATAGCGGACTGGGAAGGCAGTAATACCATACTTAACCCCGCTACGCAGATCAGAAATATCAAGAACAACAAGTCCATACTCAATGCAGTCGCCTTGGAATACAGTGGATAGTGGCTGCAGCTGAACATCACTCAGGCGCGAGCGGTTATCTCTTATAGTTTTGGCATTGCCATCCCCATTGTCGCGCAACAACCCCAGCAAAAGGCATGTTGTTATAAAGGAAAACTCGCAGGAGGCATCACCATCCCACGGCAGCGGAGGCTGTGGATGCATCTGCCTAGCCCAAGAGTAGCCCTCGGGCACGAGGAAAGGCGGCTGCGGCGTGTCCGGAACGCTCGGCCGGTCACTACATTCGACTTCGTCACGATACCAGCCTTCAGCGAGGGATCTCTCTGCCTCGAGCGGCGCACGGTTTGCAGGATCTGAAAGGATCTCAATTAGTGCAAGGGTGTCTGCCACAAAGTGGCTCACGCGCGATGGAAATGATGCTGAGTTGGTGTCGTTACCCTGACGGTAGGCAACGGCCAGGGAGCGGCTCGCGCCATTGGGGCCGACATTGGCGACGATGGCGAAGAGAAAGGAGCGGGGACACATTTTATATAACTGGGTGTATCCGCGCGGCATCTTGTTTGTATCGGACAGTAGGGAAGAGAAGAAGGAAGAAGGACGGAGGATGCAGGTGCAGGTGCAGGTGGAGGTAGAACTGGAGGAAGATGGTAACTACCCCGCCCGCGCCAAGTGTATACCTAACTTAAGGTGGTTACAGTATCTTCTTCTCCTTCCTGATAGATCAGTCACCGACGGGCAGGTGTTGATATACAGGACTAGAGTATCCCCGGGTAATAATCGTGGATCTTACTTCTCTTGTTGTGTCATCCCGTGCCATGTCATGCCATATCATGCCATATCATGCATGGATTATAGGTACATTCCCTCCACCTGTAAGCACTAGATATACACTGTATGATCCGTTGTTTGTTCGTAAAAAAAGATCTCTGACCAAGACTTACATCGCCGGCCGATTATCGCAGCAACCTCGCTGGGAGGAATTCAAGAGGAGCGACAATCACCCGATGGCGAGTAAGATAGAACCGGACATCTGGGAATGGCGGCTGAGGACTTATTTGCTATAGTGCGATCGAGGCAACTGCTCACATGCAAAGCGGCAGGAAAACGAATAAAGTACATACCCGGCTACCTGGTCCAATTATCATCAGCTTCCCGACCGCACTGGACACCTGGCAGCCGGAGGTCATTTCCATTCTGGGAATCTTCGGGCGACGATGAGGCTGAGCGCTTTGCCCAGGCGAGGCTCAACCGACAAACCCTTAAATAGTTAACCGAGTCCTCTCGCCCCTTTGCGACCGCCGCTTATGCTCTGCACAGTGGAGGGAAGACTGCTCAGACAATGCTGCAAGACCGAGAAAATCAGAATCATCTCCGTCCAGGCTCTCTTCTAGAACAGTCTGTTTCCGACGAGAATGCTACCCCCGGTCCGCAAAGGACCATGAGCAACTTGAACGCTAACCGCCGCCTTCGTGGATTCAAATACACGACAGTACGGGATTTCTGCTTGGCGAAAGGGAACCAAATTATCCAAGCGTTGCGGAAATATTCGGACATCACTGAGATCCCACTCCCATTCACAAACGGACACGTTGCACCAGGCGAAGAATGGACGAGAGGCGCCCTATTCTGTGCATGGAGTGCTCTGCTTATCCTGGCGATCAATGTTATCCTCACCGTGGTCGCAGTGGGCATAGCATACACCAAGCCGTTCAACAGGGGGGATATCGAGAGTGCGGTGCTTTACAAGGGTAGCTGCTCTCGCACCGACGGCTGGAAGACAGCCTTGCACCTCCTTATCAACGTACTCAGCACCGGACTACTTGCTGCTAGTAACTATGTCATGCAGTGCCTATGTGCCCCTTCTCGGGCGGCGGTCGACCGGGCACATGCCGAGAAGCGCTGGCTGGATATTGGGGCCATGAGCGTGCGGAATCTGCTTGACATGGACGGCCGACGCAAGGCGCTGTGGGCGGTCTTGCTTCTGAGCTCTTTGCCTATTCATATGCTGTGGGGGTGGCCTTTCCGAGAAACAGATGAAGAAGAGACGTTAACACGGTAGATCCAGGTTTAACTCGGTCGTTTTCACCTCCATCGCGACCAGGGACTTTGAACAAATCTCAATTCCTATTGATCTTGCCCCCGACGAGCCCCTTGTCGACGGGGTTGCCGATGCCATGCAATTTTCTGCGGTGACAGGATACAAACCGGAGGACATACGCGACGATCTGTCCAATGATAAACTGCAGAATATCAGTTTCCCCGACTGTGCCAAAAAGTGGAACAGCGAGTTCAACTCGGAAATCGGCCTACTTATCCTGGTGACGGACAGAGACTACATGCTCCCCGCGAGCGACAACTTCGACTACATCCGGGAATTCGTCGGCGACTTGAAGAATACTTCGCAGCATCAACACCGGGGTTCACGGAGGATGCATACGACAAAGGGCCCTGATTTGGACCGGGGGCTCCTGAAGCAAAAAGTCATCTCGGCCCAGATTAACAGTCCCATCTTATGGGCGTATCTATCCAACGGTCGCTCCTCCGAGTTCTATCCACAGCATTGGAACTACCCAACCTGGTTTTTTCGGGACCCCAGCTTTACAGGGCAGGATGTCCATGATGGGCAGTGGGAGAGATACGATGAGTTTGAGTCCCGACACAGGCAATCTTTTGACTCCAATCGCATGGCCTTGGCCGACGCCGACATGTTGCTCAGCTACATCTTCATCTACAATCCCGATGAAGCGCAGCTCCGAAACCATCTCAGCTCGTCCAGAAGCTGGTACAACGAGACCTGGGCCAGGCAGCTTGATGTCCGAATCGGTGATCCTACCGGCGCCGATTACTTTGGGAACTTTGCAACAACATGGCCCGAGCTGAAAATATCGCACTGCCTAATCAAAGAGGCGGACGGGCAGTGTGAACTAAACTTCAATCTGCCGAGCTGTCTGGCTGTGATCTCATGCAACATCATGAAGATTGTGTGCATGTATTTGGCCGCCAGGACAGGACACAAGGGCATACTTCTTACTATTGGAGACGCCCTGGCATCCTTTCTGGACAACCCGGATGTTACAACAAAAGATCAATGCCTCAAGTCCTGGAGGGATTTCCGGTCTGTACCAGCGGTACCAAAGACCGGAGCCACGGGGCAAATCGTCGTGTCCAGTGCGAGCATCCCATTGACCCTCCTGCAAGCCGAGCAGGCCAACCCGGGGGGGCCGCACTCGCAAATCTCACCGCACAAGAAGCGATGGCACCACGCGGTGAGTTGGCGCCGCTGGGTGGTCACGATCAGTTGGTATGCGTCCCGGTTTCAAGTAAGCCTCATACAGGCAATCCAGCTAACTGTCTAGCTAGTTGCTTAACCTGCCTCGGCCTCTCGATCTTCCTCTACTTCCTCGCCGCCTACCGCCTGCGCAAGCTGACCGATTTCCACCCATTAGGAAATAAAAGGGGCATCGGCAAACCAAGCACGCAGACCATGTTCCTCAGAACCCACAGCGTGACCACTCTCTCCCTAATCGCCAACTCCCCACAGCTCTGCGTCTCCACAATCTACTCCCTCTACAACACAATCCTATCCCGCATGCTCGTCGCCGACGAGTTCAACAGCTACGCGCTCCACCGGAAGCCCCTCCGCGTCTCACACCCACACGCCCAGCAGCGCTCAACGTACTACCTCAGCATCCCCTGGCGCTACGGCATCCCAGCCCTGGCACTCTCCGTAGTCCTGCACTGGCTCGTCTCGCAGAGTATCTTCCTCGTCATCGTCCGCTATGTGAACGTGCACGGTAGAGCCTTCCCGTGGCACGATCGCGCCTGCGGATACTCCCTTCCGGCGATGTTTCTGGCTACGCTCTTCCTCGTCGCGACTACGCTGCTACTCGTTGCGCTGTCGATGAGGTCGTTGGAGTCGGATATGCCACTGGCCGCGTACTGCAGTGCAGCCATCTCCGCGTCGTGCCATCCTCCCGAGGACGATACTGAGGCATCGCTGAAGCCCGTCATGTGGGGGGAGGTGCTGGGATCTCGGAGTCGAGAACACACTGATGGATCTGATGGATCGGATCGTGGAGCTGGAGCTGGAGCTGGAGATGGCGGCTCCGAATTCGCACACTGCACCTTCACCTCGAAGGAGGTTATCCCGCCACGTCTCGCGCGTTTCTACGCGTAGAGCATTTGTCGCGGATTTGACGGGGTTTGATTACCAAGTGGTACTGTATACGGTGGTAGGGCCTTTTACCCACGGGGTGACAGGGTCCTGCCCGCAGGACTGACCCTTGTGAATCATGATGGCAAGGCGGCCCGGGCACCACATTTTTGATGTACATCTCGCTAGACGGAGGGTTACTGGAGCGGGTCTTGGAGTTTGTCTGGTTATTTGAGGTGCAGGGCATTCTATTAGTGATAGCGGACGTTCATCTTTGTGTAGTTTTCCTTACTTGGTGCTGGGGCAATGGAACATAACATGCCTTGTTACTGCCAGGGGGGGGCTCGTGTTCGTCGCGATGCTAAGTATTCTATTCTATGATATACTGGCTATTCCAGTGTTAGATGCTTTTACGCTCTTCGAAGTGACCACATGGATTGAGTAGGGTTTAGATGATAAAAGTCCTGTTGAATTAGGCGCCTTGCCTTACTCTGGCACTCTACAGTCGAGAGAGGTCACATGGTCATGGTCATGGTTTAAATCAAATGCCCGCTTATTCGTCCCAACCCTCGTCCCAAACCAGGCCGGCGATGCCGCGATACCACTGCACTCATGGCACCATCCTCACTGCCCCTGGTAATCTACGTCCATGGACATCAGAGTCGATGAGTCGATACGAGGTACCTCCCAAAGAACCCCCGAAACACTCACACTCACACTCACATTCACATTCACAGCCCATTCTCCAAGATCGCTTCCGCCGGATCCCGCCTCATCGCCTCGATATGGCCGCAGAGCTCGGCGAAAAGTACCCCTGCCAGTGCCGGTGCGATATGCGACGGGTTGTATTTCATCTGGACGTCTACCGTCGTATTGCTAGTACTGTCTCCCTCGTCTGATGTTGATGTTGATGTTGATGGCGTGGTAGTGGTAGTGGCAGTCGTGCTAGAGAAGATATAGATATCCGTCGCGCGACACCGGCCATACCGCTTCCTCGTCTCTAAAAACTTCCACTCGAGCGCTCGCGTTGCATTTCCAGTCCCGGTCCCAGTTCCAGTCTCAGTCCTTGAGCCTGAGTCTTCTATTGTTGCCTCAGCATTCCCAGCAGATAACACAGATGGCGCCAACAGCGGAATCCCAAACCCAATATCCAAATGCTGCACAATGGACCCAAACACGCCCGCAGGATCCCAATCCGTGCACCGCGCAATGATCTCCGGCAGAGGCATGGCTTCGTAAGGCACCGTTGCGAGCATTGCGTTTTGTACGCTTTGCAGGGCGTCGATGTATGTGCATGCGGATGTGCATGTCGCACCCGTACAGCGGTTTCTGGGTTCGGAAATGTCCACGGACACGGCGAAGGGGATCATGTTTATGCAGGGGCCGACGACGTTGAGGATACCGGGCATATCGATGTTGCGGCCGCTGACGGCGCTGCCGAAGAGGATTTTCCTTGAATTGGGGTTGGGGTTGGGATTGGGATTTGTATTCTGCGCGTGTCTGGATAGGACGAGTGCCCACGCGGTATATATAATCGTCGCGGGCGTAAATCGGGAGTGGGGGAGATGGACGGAGCGCTGAAAGTGGCCGTCTGGCTCATCGGCGGATCCATTCTTATCGGTATTGCCCAAGATGGTCATGGAAACGCCTGCGAGCTGCTCCTTCCAGAATCGTTGTGCTTCGGGATTACTTTCGCGAGCCAGTCTTGTCGCGTATTCGGAGAACGGCGGGCCCGGGGGAGGGAGAGATTGCGAGGGATGATGATACTGGGTGCCAGCCTGGGGGACATGGTAGAGACTCTGCAGCTGACGCAGAACCAGCGGCACCGTCCACGCATCATACTGGCTATGCTGCAAGCCGAGCGCGAAGCGCGTGGACGCTTTATCCGTGACCACGTACGAGAATTCCGCGAGCTGCCGGTTGAAGCACGTGGCTGGAACCGATTCCCAGGATTCAACTGCCTCGGAGAGCGAGTTGAAGCGGATAAGTGGTGTCGATATCTCCCCTGCGTCGAGAACGGTGGCTTCTATCCCGCTCCCATCGTCTTTGAGGCTGTATTGCGTGCGGAGGATCTCGTTCCGCGTGACCAGTGATTGAATCGCTTCGCGGAGGCGGGTTAGATCTAGGGGTCCGCGGAGGTCGAGGATGATCCGGGTGTAGTTCCCTTCTGGGAAGGCTCCGACGGTAGTCAGGGAGACTGTCTGGATCCAGGTTGGTGTGTAGGCGCGCCGACTCCGACTGGGTGTTTGAGCCTGAGTCGTGACCAGGGGCTCTGCTGGTATCGGTTCGCGGATGGCGGCTGGCTTCCCCACCCTCCGAGCCATTTCATCGAGCGTGTAGGTGTTGGTGAGGACGTCGTTGACCGTCAGTGATAGACCACTGCTGCGCGCTGCCGCGACAAGCTTCATCGCCTTGATCGAATTGCCACCGAGATGTAGGAACCTGGCGTTGGCGCAGATGTGGTGGGGAGGGATCTCGAGCGCGATGGCCCAGAGGTCTCTCATGGCAGTGTACGTTTCGGGGAGCTCATTGAGGTCCAAGGTGCAATTGGCTTTAGATCTGCATGCAGCGTGATGATGGCTAAGGCGAACCTCGTCCTCGAACAGGGCAGTTAACCGGCGCTGGTCGACTTTGCCCGATGTCATCCGCGGAATACAGGTGACAGCGATCATGTTTTGCGGGACCATTCGGGCAGGAAGTTGGGCTTGGAGGAGCCCTCGAAGACGGCCTATAATATGGCCATTGTTTCTGCCTTGATCAAGAATCTCGCCGCTGTCCTCACTGCGACAATCCACATCGGCGGGCACGATGAATGCAGCCAACGTTGGAGACGAGTTGGCTGTTTCAACGAGCTGCACGCTGGCCCCACTAACAAATGCAGAGCGGCAAATGACTGCTTCGATTTCCTCCAATTCAATGCGGTGCCCGTCTAGCTTGATCTGCTTATCCTTGCGGCCGAGGAAGACCAGGGTCCCGTCTGGGAGATATCGGACCAGATCCCCGGTTCGTAAGACCCTGGCAGGATCATCACCATCACCACCGTCGCCACCGGTACCGCCAGCAGACCAAGGCAATGGAGAAAAGAAGCTCGCCTTTGTCGCCGCTTCATTATCAAGATACCCTCGAGCAACAGTAGGACCCTCGATCCACAACTCGCCAACCGCGCCGACGGGCATCAACCGCCGCGGATTGCAAGGATCCACCACCCAAGCACGACAGGCGATGGGAGTCCCAATGCTCCCTGCATACCCCCCAGGCGCTACGCGCAAGTTAGCCACGGAACACACGCACGTTTCCGTCGGACCGTAGGCATTGATGAGCCGCGTCCGCGGCGCCCACAGGTCAACGAGGGCCTTTGGCAGCGCCTCGCCACCGATAATCAGTTTCTCTACCGCCGGGATCTGTTCGGGACGAAGGAGCTTCAGCACACTGGGCACGAAGACAGCCGTGTTGACCTGCATTTCGTTAATCGCCGCGGGGATATCGTTTAGGCGCTGCGTTTCTGTGGGGATGCAGACGGCGCCGCCGTGGATGAGGGTGCCGAAGATCTCGAGGACTGACGGGTCGAAGGTGGAGGATGTGTATTGGAGCATTCGGGTTGAGTGGTTGAGGCCGAATTGTCGTCCTAGTTCTTGCATTGCGGTGCTGACGTTTCGGTGCTCGAGGACGACGCCCTTGGGGACGCCTGTGCTGCCGGATGTGAAGAGCACGTATGCGGGTTGCGTTGGATCTACGCTCTCTGCATGATGATGATTATGGGTAGTCCGGCACAGCCCCTTCCCTGCACGAATAGTATCTAAAGTGTCGAGCTCCTTCAAGGTGAAATCAAACACCTCCAGATCATATACAGTCTCGGAAAGAAGCACCCCCCTCGCCCGCACCGCGGCAAAAATATACTCACGACGCGCCTCCGGATACGCGCGATCAATAGGAACAAAAGCCCTGCCCGCCTTGAGGACACCGAGCATAGCAATGACCATCTCAGGAGACTTTTCAATGCTAACGGGGATAAAGTCGCCGTCGGCGAATAGATCACCGGCCTGCATGATCCGGTGCGCGAGGTCGTCGGATAGGGTATTGAGCTCTCCGTACGTGATTTCCCTACCGTGGAATATAAGGGCCATTCGGCCTGGGTTCGCTCGTGCGGATTCTTCGAAGAGAACGTGGAGGGGCTTGTGGACTGGTTCTAGCTTCTTCGCATTCCAGCTATTTAGCAGTGATTTGTCCTCTGGTGTGCGCAGATCCAGGTCCCTGAGGGTCGAATCCTGGTGTTCGGGCGAAGTGATTTGACGAAAGGTCTAGAATAGAGGGGATTGATTAGCTTCCTACTGTGAATGATCTGGACGGTAGTGCAGATGGATTCACCAACCTCCGCGAATAGTCTCATAACGTGCCTGATCTCCTCGCTTCCAACCACCCGCGAGTCGAAATGTGCTCGGAGCGAGACGGTTCGCTCCCGCACCGCAAGCGATAGGACTAGCAGCGCGCCTATAGCTGGAGATAGCCAGTCTGCACTTGTCGTCGTGGAACGCAAACCCGGGCCAAAGGCCAGGTAATTGCGTAGTGGGAGAAGACCAGAAGTATCCTGATTCGGCTCATTGATGTCGGACCCCCCTTCTCCATCTCTCGGGCCATGGCCTTGTTCTAGATCTTGATCTTCCGTAACCCGATCCACCAAGTCCCTCACAGTCACCGTCCTCGCACAGCTAACCATGCATGTTCGCACTGCAACATACCTCGCATCCTCGCCAACCGAGAGAACCCCAAAACAAGCATCCTCTCTCCCCGTATACAGCGCCAGAACAATCGCCCATGCAGCGCAGGCCAGAGCGCGCACGGTGGCATCTTCACTTTCAGGTGGGAGGGTCGTTGAGAGGGGATTTGCGGCTTCGAATGTTTCGGTTGTCCATTTGGGGGTATGGGGGTTTCTGTGCGGATTTGATAGGTGGTATTCTGGGTTTGGTAGGTGTGGGTATTCGGATGGGATTATGGCGGGTGGATGGGTTGGGGTTTGGTTTGGAAGTCGTGTTGGCATTGTGGTGGGAGGACCCTATCTACCTGGCCTAGTATAGGGATGAATTTATGGAGGATTAGGGTTGGAAGAGTCACAGCTGAACCATCAAACAGGATACCCATGAGCCTGCAGTGCGGGGAAGATATGGATATTAGTATATCCAGCGACATAGCGAGAAACAACGTACTTACCCTAACTTATCATCAAACGAAGAATAAACCAAGCCAGCTAAAGAGCGGTGTATATGGCGTTTGAATCGGGCAGGGCCGCGTCCAGCTGCTATTGATGGAGGGCCCATTGTACTAGGATGCAGCTGCATTAGGCCGGGGGCAAGCCATGTTACTTACCTACCACCCATTTTAGCATGTTTAGTAATTTAACAGAGTTTAAGAGATTGAAAGCCACGCAAGGGCCGTGTCTTGTTACTTTTTTTTCCTTTTGAGCAATTGAAGCAAGGACTCTCGAGTAGGGTATCGTTATCTAGTACGTACATGCATCTTGGGTTCTCTACTATCAGTCCAATATATTCATTTTATTCAGGGGGAGGATTCATAGCCAAAACGGGCCAATTTAGTTTTACGGTGCCGGGGCGTTGTTCGTTCTAGTTCCTATATAACAGGATGGGCGTGGTACTCCGTCGCGATGGCCATTTACCAGCCGCACAAGTCATTCGTCTCGCATTGAGTACTGATTCTCGATTACCGCTACTAATATCCCGAAAGATCAATATCAGTAATACTATTCCCATTTTGACCGTCCTCTCTAGAGAGGAGAATCCAATCCCGAGCAAAGTCCACCTCGGACACCATCTTCTTATACTGCGCATAGCCATAGGGATAGAAATGGACCTGACCACCTTTCGACTACGTACAATATCAGCTTTCTGAGCTCCATATAGATGAGCATAATGCGCAATACAAACCTTGTAATGGCTTCGACAACTCGCAGGAGCCGCCGGGTGCTTCGCCTGGCCGTCGCGGAGGGACAGCGTCCAGTCCCGTAGTCGGTCTGCTTTTGCCATGACGGCGTAGCGACGGCCAGCACGGTTCTTCTCGGCCTCGCCCTCAGGCTCAGCCTCAGCCTCAGCGTGCCTCGTCTTGAGATATTTCGCGACCAGGCTGATGTATTTTGCTTGCAGCTCCAGGAGTTCAACGAGGTGGATGTCAAATCCCACGCTGTTCGGGCCGAGCAGGTTGAAAAAGTTGGGGAAGTCGTCGACGGCGATGCCTGTGCGTAGTCCTCTGGGTTAGTGAAAACCGCCGTGATAGGGTATAGCGCAGAAGAGCTCAAAAGGGGCCAGAGCAGACCGTAGAGCGAGAACATGTCCGGCTGGTACTTTTCCGACAGCAGCAATCCCTTTCGTCCGCGCGTGGGGAACGCGTTGCCGAATTCTTCTGCTTTGAACCCTGGACTTCTATTTAGCGGCTGCCCAAGGGCACGGATATAAGTGTGGACTGGAGATATCATCCTACCGGTACCCCAGATCAATACATCAACATCCCGACATTCCTCCTTGCCAGTAAGTGCATCCACATATGCGATACTCTGCCCGTCCAGGTGTGTAACGGGGTCCGTAATGAGCTCTACATGAGGCTCGTTGAAAACCGGATAGTAGTCGCTAAGCACCAGCGCATGCTTGCAGCCGAATTTATCCTTTGATCGCAGTTTCTCCCGGATCTGTTCGTCGTGGACCTGCCGGTTCAGATGGGAGTGCGCGACGGCAACCACGGCCTTGCGGAGCCAGGTTCCCTCTGTCGCGACGTTCCAGTGGATGTATCGCGCCTGCAGCAAGCAAGTGTCAACAACCTCGATGTAACTGTATTAGAACAGGAACCACCCAACCAACCATCTCCGAATTAAACCACCGCACCAACCTCCCCAGAACCGGAAACGTCGCAAACGCCCACCGCCTCAGCGCGCTCGTCTCGGGATTAAACCGCGGCACGCAGAACGTTGAGCTGCGCTGGTAGATGTATAGCTTCCTGACGTCTCGAACGATATGCGGGATCAGCTGCGCAGCCGATGGGCCTGCCCCGATGATTCCAACTCTCTTCCCATTGAGATTCGCGTCCTGCGGCCAGTCCACCGTGTGCCATTGTCGGCCCGTGAAGGTCTCGAGGCCCGGCACGTCGAGTCGACTGGGGACGCTGTATTGGCCGGTGGCGCTTACTAGCTGTTGAGGTCTCGAGGTGAGTACTTGATGCTACAGTAGGTGGCGGAATGCCTGTATTCTATCACGCGGTGGGGAACTTGGGGGATTGGGACTTACGATGTTGCACGTCCACGCTTTCTCAACACCCGTCTCGAGGTTCTTCGTCTGGACAATCCAGAGAAAGCGCTCTTCATCCCATTCCGCCTGCAGTACCTCGGTGTTGAGCGCGGTACATGTATCCAAACGGTGCTCGAGCGCCACGTTCTCTAGGTACCGCTGAATCTCGGGCTGTCCAGCTAGTCGTCTCGTCCAATCTATAATATCATACATTAGCACGAAACTGAGGTCGACACACAAACACACACACACACACACACGTAGACAAACCACCCCCTATAGAACAGATTTCAGTTCATCTCACTTACAAGGATTCGGCGCCCAACTAATCGAGTAAATCTCACTGGCAATATCGCACGCCGCACCGGGGTACGTGTTCTTCCACCACACGCCCCCAAAGCCGCCGTAGCGGTCGACGAGCAGGATCTCGTGGGGCGACAAAACGCCCTCGCGGAGGAGCGTGCAGGCTTGCACGATGCCGCCGAAGCCGGCGCCGATTATGAGGCAGGTTCGGTGGTCTGGTGATGCCATTTTACTGGCACATGCAACCCAGGGCATGAAACACAGAGAAAGGGTCTTTGTGGAGGGTTGCTGAGCTAGGAATTGGCGTTGGAGGGTATCGTGAGAGCTGTTGGCGCAACAAGAAGCCCCTATCCAACAGGCAGTATAGCTACTGTGCAGCCAGTGGCTATTTTCTGGATTAAGCAAGGATTGAACTGACAATGTACATGAACGCTACGCTATGCCAGATCTGAATTATTTACATCATCTATCTGCGCCTGTATGCATCGCATCATATCCAGCCTGTAGAGCACAGAAAAGAGGCAGGCGCAGACGCAGGGCTCTGCAGCTACAGCAATATACATACATTCACCAGTAGCAGCATAAAGTGCTCCACGCAAGGGATTAAGAATATCTGCAGTAGCAGTAGGAGATCTACAGATCTTGCATATAGCTAAGACATGAGCATAAGCATGAGATCGCCTCTACATTTACATCAATAAATGCAAGATACCCTTGGTATGCACGCCTGCGCAGAGCGTAATAGATCCTTGCATACAACAATGCAAACGCCAGCAATTATTGATATTCACGAGTACGTAGAGCGTGTCAGGCCAGGGCCTGATGAATCATGATATGGCGATCGACAATCACGGCTCTGTCAACGACTCAACCCCTTCGATCTCAATCTCGATCTTGATCTCAAGCAGATCTCACCGCTGATCCGATCGGATGTGATCTGATCCAATGACGTCCTTGCATGGCGAAGCCTAGGCGCATATCCATATAGATGTCTTGGAGCCGGTGGCCTTTCTAGGTCTGGGCTTCTTCGTACACATACCCTCCCGTCGGAGTTGGTAGCCCTCCTCCTCCCTCCTTCCCTGAACGATTCAACCACCCACCTACCAGCAGACCTCCTCTCTCTACCCGTAGGATCTAGCTAGTACAAAAGGGAGCCGCGGCCTGGTTTCTTTTTGCTTTATTTTTTTTATTTTTTTTATTTATTTATTTATTTATTTATTTATTTATTTATTTATTTATTTTATTTTTTTTTGATTGCCTGCTATGTACTCTAAGCGGTCTACTTAGCCTAGATAGTCTGCGAGTGTCACCGCATCCACGTAGGAGCATTCGCATGGATATCGAAATCAGCTTGTATATGCAGGAGATTAATGAAGCCTCCATGGCACACTATCGCCGGCAGATGGGATGGTGGATGTGTAGATGGATTGTTGCCCTAATACTCCATCTTCCATTTCTAAATCGGTACTAGGTGCGCGCGTACCTTTACCTACTCTGATCTCGGCTTATGGCGTTACGACAGTCGAGCCATTTTGGTGGAGGGATCTAGGTTAGGTAGGTAGCATCAGCTTGCTACGCAGTACTGCTTGAAGTCTGAACTTCGACGGGCAGATTGGCAAGATGGCACAAGAGTAAAGTAGGTTGATTTTGCGATGCTTACCAGCTTATACTAGCAGAGTAGAAAGAAAATTGGACCTTGCGATATCTAAAACAGATGATTCAAGATGGATGGTAATCAACAGCCTTAACCCTGAAAAGACCGGAGCTCTATCAGACTATCCAGGCTTCTCCTTGTGGCCCTTACCATAGACTCATCTCACCCTGAACAACAGCCCACCTGAGTGAACCCCGCGCAGCCCAACCACACAAAAGCAAGAGGATGCACCAAACAAAACAACCCATCATCTCCTCCTCTCCGCATAAACAACAACCTTCGGATACGACCACAGCATGCCCGACATAGCCCGCTCCTCAAACTGAAACGCCGGATCCGCCAGGCGGAACGAGTACTTGTGCGCCAGGCGGGCGATGACGAGCTGTGAGACGCGGTTCGCGTAGTCGGCGCCCGGGCAGACGTGGCGCCCGCTTGAGAAGGGGCGCCAGGCTGCGGGGGTTCCGGCTGCTTCGGTTGTTTCGATGGATTTGGTCGTGGCTGTGTTCGCGTTTGGTTCTGGGGCTAGGTTTGTTGGGTCTAGGTCTAGCCAGCGCTGAGGGTGGAAGTTGTCGGGGTTCTTCCAGTAGGTTGGGTTGCGGTGCATGGAGTAGGTGTCGACGGAGATTTTGGTCTGTTTGGCGGGTGGAGGGGTGGTTAGTATAATCTATCCATTCAGACTAAGACTTTTCCATCTGATGCAGTAGGATTATGCTAGAGAAGTGGGTGCAGGTGCAGCGGAAGGGGGAAGCTCACGCCGCTAGGAATATAAACACCATCAATCTCCGTGCCAGGCGAGGTGCGCGATAGGAAGCGGGCGTTGATTGTCGGGGCCATGCGGAGCGCTTCCTTGATACAGGCATTCAGGAACGGGAGCTGTTTGAGCGAGTTCTCGTTGATATCACCCTGGTCCTTGAAGGCACTGTCTAGTTCCTTCTGGAGGACCTCCTGCTGGCCTCCTTCGCGCAGCATCAGACCGAAGCAGGATGGGAGGAACTCGGAGAGTGTAAGGTAGTTTGCGAAGCTGGAGGGAGGTGTCAACTGTCAGTTCTGGAAACACTCGTCTTGGTGTGAACAGGCTCTTGCTAGACGTACACTAGAGTCACCATGTTGATCAGGAGCTCGTTCTTGGTGAGATCCTGGCAGCTTCGGTTGCCGGGTACATCGCCCGTGACATAGTTGGCAACTGTATCCTCGCTCTTGTCCTGGGTTATGACGAAACTGGGACCTGTCAGTTAGCATCTACTTCTCTTTCCTTTTCTTCTTTTTCTTTCTAGAAGTTAGGGGGAATCACCGCCGGATTGCCTCGTCGGGGTTGAGGCCATCTGCGTTGAGCAGAAAAGTCAACTTGGCAAAGGATCGAATGACGAGAATGATAAACACGTTCAGAACGGGCGTGTTCATTCCCATAAGCAGGACCTCGAGGGCTGGGCCGAGCCAGGCGCCAAACACCTTGTAGTAGTCGATTTTTCCTGGTAACCGTTAGCTGATTGACAGACAATACCAGCCCAGCATGCTCAGCTCGGACATACGTTTCGCGTTGAAGCCAATGGGCTTCACAAAGTACCGCCCACCGACAATCTCCCACGTCATCTCGCTGAGCAACGTGGAGAGATCAATCGTCTCGCCACCATCACACGCCGCTTCGACCTTTGTCTCTAGCTCTTCGAGGAAGCGCATGTTGATCGCATCTTCCTGCGGCCGGACCCGGGCCAGAGCCGACTGCACGTTCTTCCTCAGCTTGCGGTGCGCAGCCTCGTTGTTGACCGTAAAGATGTTTGCGATGCCGAGGAAGAGGAAGATCGCCTGGGCCCCGTATGAGCCTGTGCTGGGGAACCTCTCTTCGGGCTGGTCGTAGATTGCGTGGTAGGCTGTTGATGTAGAAAAGGAGACTTCTTTGGGTCCGATGCGGACGACGGTTCCTGGAAGGCGTGGTTAGCAGCTGGGACTTTGGTGTCTGTCGAATTGATGGCGGTCTCCACTGTACCCTTTTGGCGATGAAGCCGATTAAGGCTCAGATGCCACTGTCTGTTGGATAGGGTCGAAAGAACCCATATCTAGTTTCACTGGTCAATATACAAAGAAAGAGCGAATGGACCAGGGAGCTGACCGGAAAGATCTTGGACCCTGGAGCCGCAGCAATATGCTTTAGGGGGTCCCTAAAAGCCCTGGCGGTGATCCAGCACAGAAGCAGGACGGAAGCCTAGAGACTTAGTAGGGGTTCGTTGACCTTGGTGCCTATAGCGGACTCACAGATAAGAGAAGCATGTTGGGCAATTAATCCTAAGTCACGCAAAGACATTGAGCTCTCGTTCAAAGGCCCCGTTCCGCTTGAGGTGTTCGTTCCCAAGTGATATAGGGCA
The DNA here is from genome assembly GCA_025688815.1 of Aspergillus carlsbadensis. Lineage (NCBI taxonomy): Eukaryota > Fungi > Ascomycota > Eurotiomycetes > Eurotiales > Aspergillaceae > Aspergillus > Aspergillus carlsbadensis. Next base: position 604,540 of record MU628167.1, on the reverse strand, counting down.
GGCTGGGAGGTGTGCTGCCAATGGTATCGCTTTCAATGGACCAATAAAACTGTCATCTCAATCTCATATGTCTTCAATAATAGATGCGTAGAGTTACGTAGCCACCCCGATGCTTTCCTCGGTGGCAACGCAGACGTCCTGTCAGTTGTGCATGCATCTCGATCTGGACCCGCCCACATAGACCGCTACCATTCAGTCGGAATAGCGGTGTGCGACCACGGACATACATTACTTGCTCGAGAAGGCCCTCGATAGGTAGTCTAGCGCAAGGTAAGGTCTCCCAAGCCCGTGGAAGACAGGCGTCAGATGCAGAAGCCAGATGCTGAGAGGTACTCGACTCCCTTGCGTAACAAGCAAGGGCCATTCTTGCGTTGGGCTCACAATTACCACGGCCTACAGGACGTAACGCCTGGAACCAACAGCTCGGTCGACAAGCAATTCGCATAATGCAAATCGCATTAGCAACTCTTGCCAAGTGATAGAGCCGTGCTGGAAAAAGCCCGTGGTGGATCGTGGTTCACCCGAACAGCCTCGACAACAGTCCGTGCACCTGCAAGGTACATGTCAGATCTTGAGCCACTAGCCTGTGTACCATATCTAGTGGAGTACATATGTGCAGCATGCATGCTCCTTACTGTTTCGCAAGGTTATTCGCGATCTTCAGCGCGCCAATGACGTGGGACATGTCCCAGCCAAAACCTTAGGAGATCGGCTCTGTCTCCTAAAAGGGCAAGTGCGGTTGACAACCGCCGCCGCTACCGGGGTTCTGGGCTCGCAAGGGAGGGCGAATGATTCATGGGTGTAAAGTGGTGTGGCCAATTCTAGTGTAGACTCGTCAGGCACGACGGTCAATATGTGTATACCATCCGTACCATCCGTACCAGTACTCAGAATCCCAGTGAAACCAGACCACTACCATCAGAATTAGAACGGCAAAGCCCATCATGACGGCCTCGTTGACAACAACCTCAACCAACCCGGGTCTCAAAATAAACCTGCCCCATCAGGACTTTCGCAGGACGCTACGAGGCCAGCGGGCAACCATCCCCAACTTGAATGATTTGTTCCCCGAGTGGACGCCGCGGTTCCATCCAGACTGGCAAAAGGCCCGGGAGGAGGTGCTGGACCCTTGGCTGCAACGGTGAGGGCACCATCGAGATCTTACGTTAATGATACACTCTGACTGTGATAGATGGGTTGATGAGCCGCGAACCCGCGCGAAGCTACAGGCAGCGAACTTCACCAGGTTCGCGGCGATTGTGTGCGCAGATGCTTCATTTGAGAAGCTGTGCGCGGTGGCCAAGTATTTCGCTTGGGTATGTTGTCTATTCACCTATTGTCATGTCTACGATATGTCATCGGCAACTGCTTATTCTCTTTCTTTTACGTTCGGGGACAAAGTACTTTGTATGGGATGACCGTAAGGATAGCCACATTCCATCTCCTTTTCTTGTCCCTTCTCAATGACGATCAGCGTCAAGCTGGAAGCTGACCACGGACTAAACTCCAGAATTCGATTGCGGCTCCTTGACACACGATACGCAGGGCCGAGTAGCCTACCAGCAACAGAGCAAAGAATACTTTGAGCACGCTCTTCTGCGCAAGGGCAATTATCCAGATCTGTCGAGCTTCACAGAGGGACAGCAGAAGGCCCTGCTCTGCTGGGACGAAGTAGGCGATGCCATCCGAGCCTGTTGTAGCGACCGTGAGTGGATTATAGCCCTTCTCTTCCCTTACAATGTCATGGTTACGACCTGACGCAGAGAATCCGGGAAGATGTATGCGAGATTCTGCTGGCCACTATGCTGCCCTTTGTTGAAAGTGTCGATACGGTCGATTCCATCTACGCGCAGGACACTGTGCCTACCATTGCTCAGTATTGGCACCGTCGCGACCTGACGGCCGCCGTGTATCCGGTCATAGCTACACTGTTGTGAGTAGACTACTGCCTCGTTGCCTGTCGGAGGGAGAATGTCCGGACTGATTGTTGACTATCAAAGCTTCATTCATGGTGCCAGCACATCCGTGTCGAACCTGCGGCACCCGGATCTCGCAAAGCTGTGGAAACATACTTCGTACATTGTCCATATGTAAGTGGAGGCAGCTCTTAAGTAGTATTAACAAGTTTCGTGTACGTAGACTGACACAAGAGCAGCACGAACGATATACTGTCCATGCCAAAGGAGGCTGTGAGTATCCCAGTCAAACAAATAACCCCCTTCCCGCCATTTGCACAGAAGAATATCATACGCTCACACCTATTCCGCAGCGAGACGGCCAGATCGAAGGGCTCGTTCCCGTCCTAATGATGAACTACGGCCTTGACTGTGCCACGGCGATAGAGTGGAGCGTCCAGCTGGCCGAGGACGAAGTCCGAGGCATCCGCGTGATCGAGAAGCGGCTTCTACCTAAAGAGGAGGAGGAGGAGGAGCAGGCGGACAAGAGCGACGGGGTGCGGGAGCTCCTGGCAGATGTCTTCATCAATGGCTGCAAAGATGTTGCGATGGGGCTTATCAATTGGAGGTTTGTGGTCTCCTCCTGCTGCCGTTGTGACTATAGAGTTCACACTTTTGCTAATGGGGTATGGCTAGCTACCATGGGGAGCGGTATTTCAGGAACCAGGAGATTCGGGATGATTACACGATTGAGTTTGAGTTATAGTTGGAGACGCATAGCTTGTAGGAATGGGAGGCTGTTGGTCGTTTTGGTTACCTGGATTAGATGCGAGAATCGATTCTTTTCTTTTTGAACTAATTTACCGCATAGAGGGCTCAGAGGTCTCAGACACCAGGAACTCAGCGATTAGCAAATGGAGCCCTAGCAGTGAGCCTTTCCCTAATTCTGGTCCTACATACCTCGGACAGATCTGACCGGCGCAATCGCCTTCATCTTCACCAGGGAAGATCAGAAGGGTTGTAGACTAGGAATCCTCGCTGGTACGAGCGAGCGCTGTACCTAGGGTAAACCACTACTACTCTCCCATAATAATAACAAAGCAAAGCAGGGGGGTCAGGGGCTCCGCCGTCTGTTTTCCTTCCGATCTTCGTCTCCCTACCAATGTTCCTTACTTCCAACCATGCAATTGCGTAACTATCAACAGAGGCAGACTCTCTCATGTGAGACACACACCCAGAAAAGACCCGGTCCCTCGCTCACCACACCCCGACTGACCCCCTGAACTGAGCCCCCCTCCCCTCCCCTCCTTCAAAGATTCCCTCACACCAGAGACCGAGGCGAAGCCCGTCCATCGCCACTCCGTCCCCATCACCCGCAACAATGGGCTTCTCTGTCCCAAAGCACATCCTGCCCGGCGCGGCGGTCCTCCAGGCTGTAGTGGCCGTCACCATTTTGCAAGAAGCGTCGTTCAGATGGTATTTTCTCTGCGCGCTCTTAGGCAACGTCACCTGCTACGCTGTCTACTCCATCGCCATCTACCCACGATGGGTTAGCCCGTTCCGCCATCTTCCAAAGCCCCGCGTAAGTCATGCATTTCCCTAACTATCCCCGTCGTCGTTCAACGTCCACAATCCATCTAACATAATGCCCTCTCACCCCCAGAGAAACAACCCCCTCCTCGGCCACACCCTCGCCGAATTCTCCATGCCGCGCGGAAACGAATACCTACACTTCACGAACGAAACGCACAATACCGGGATCCTGCATCTCCAGGGCCTCCTGGGCTCCGACCAGCTCCTGCTCACGAGCACGGCCGCGCTGCACGAGGCGCTCGTCCAGCGCGCGTACGACTTCGAGTGGCCCGAGGGCGATCGCGATTTCCTGCGCCGTATCCTTGGCAGCGGGTTGATTACCGCGCGGGGGGAGGCGCATAGGGCGCAGAGGAGGCATATGGCGCAGGGGCTTGGGAGGGGGTTTGTTCGTGGGCTGTATCCGGTTTTCTGGGAGTATTCTAGAGCGCTTGTGCGCGGGATTGTGCGGGAATTGCAGGCCGCGAGTAACAACGACAACAACAACAGCCAACATGGTGCAGAGAAACCCGCCGCGTCTACTCCGATCTCAGGAGAGACAGATATAAGCAACTGGGCGCAGCGCGTAAGCCTCGACATAATCGGACAGGCCGGGCTCGGGTGGGATATCAACACGCTGACGAACCCCGAGAACGAACTGGCGAGCAATTTCGAGCGGATCTTTGCGCCGACGCTGGCGAATGTGGTTCTCTTCGGGGTCAGTGTCTATGGGCCCGCGTGGGCGCTGGATTATCTGCCCGCGGGCATTTCGGGGGGGTTTCTTGGGGCGACGGGGAAGGTGCGCGAGGTGTGTAGGGCGTTTATCCGGAGTAAGAGGAAAAGCAGTGCTGTGGGTGATGAGGCGTCGGCATCCCCATCAGCATCGCAGGAGAATATCCTGTCGCAGATCATGAAGCAGGAGGGTGTGTCTGAGGATTCGCTCGTCGACCAGACCCTGACGTTCCTGACAGCCGGGTGAGTTCCGTGGACCTGATATCTTTCTTCCATCTTCCCCTGTCGGGTTTCTGATAAATCTCATATTCATTATGTACATACAGCCACGAAACCGTCGCCATCGCCCTCACATGGGCCGTATATCTCCTAGCAAAGCACCCCGAAACCCAACGCCAACTTCGCGCCGAACTCCAGCGTGCCCTCCCACTCCCATCATCCCCTGCCGATCTCAGCAACAGTAGCAGCAGTACCAACAGCAACGCCCCCGAAACCTGGGGGACCCTCCCCTCAGCCCTCGAATCCCTCCCGCTCCTAAACGGGGTAATCAACGAGACCTTCCGTCTATACCCGTCCGCCCCCGTCGCAGTGCGCGTTTCGGTCCGCGACACGTCGATCCTGGGCACGCGCGTTCCGAAGGGTACGCGGGTGATTATCGCGCCGTGGTCTGTTAATCGCTCGGTGGATATTTGGGGCCCCGGGGCGGAGAGCTTTGTCCCGGAACGCTGGATTGAGGGTCATAGTCATAGTCATAGTGGTAGTGCGGCGGGGACGGGGACGGGGACGGGGCCGGGGACGGGGGAGGTGGATGTTACGGGTGGTACTACTGGTACTACAACAACGGGCCCGGCAACCAAGTCGCCCCTCCTAACATTCCTACACGGCCCGCGGAACTGCATTGGGCAGGGGTTCGCGAGGGCGGAGCTTCTGGCGCTCGTTGCTGTGTTCGTTAGGGCGTTCGAGGTTAGTCTGGTGAGTCCCGACGACGTGAAGGTTCCGGGTGGTTCGTTGAGTGCGAAGCCTGCTGGCGGGATGAGGGTTAGGGTTACGGTTGTTGATGGGGCGGTTCTTGGGTGATGGTCATGGTCGTGGTCATGGTCATGGCGAGCGGATTGATCGATTGATTAGCCCTAATTAACTTAGTATGCGGGTTTTATGGTTGCTGTATGCTTGTAACTATTTATGATTACCATGGTTGTTATTCAAGGTTCTATGTGTATATCTCGGCTTTGGTATTAGGCAGGCAGAGCTCTTTCACAAAGACTACTGGAACTTAACAGCATATCCTCAAGTCTGTGGCTGCTGCATGATACTAAATGCCCAAGTATAGCTCTAGGTGTCAATTAGTCCCAATACCATGTCGCAGTAGAGCGAACGTATAGTCCATACGCCCTTACAGTTCCAGCCAGGGTTGAGACGCTTTACTATAAAACAGTGAACCTACTATAACACATCCAGCGCGCTGACCATCTTCATCCCCAATGAAACTAAAAAGCCCACATTCCAGGATGAACCCTAACGCACTTGGACATTACGCAGGGCTCGCAAACTCCCTTGCAGATTTATCCAGCCAGAATCTAGATCCCAAGTGGGTGCCTACAGCCATGTCAAATTGCGGCACTTCTACATACACCATATTATTGGGATGACGAGCATCCTAGCGGTGAAGGTAAAGAGGGTAGATGCGATACATATCCTAGAGTGCGCGCGAGAACTGAGCTCTTCTGCAGGCGTGGGTCCACGATACGATAGGATATGCGGGGTGTGTGTCGTGCATTTTCCGGATCGGGGAGTAGTCGCTTCGGGGGATTTGCGATCGATCGATCATGAACATATGCTGGCGATCAGAGAAGCAAGATCTACGATTTAGCGGTCTGCAATTTCAAAGCACTGCATGCACAGCTATGGCACGCGCATTGAAGATCGATATTCAAGTTAAGATCTAGCATTGCTCGAGTGGGTCGCTTGAAGCAAGGGGGATTTTTTTTACAGCCCTATGGGCAATACGGCGGTGATCGAGTGCAGATCACACGAAGTAGATAGAGCCACATCTGGCAGCACCTGCATTACCCAACGTCGTCAGAGAAAGAGAAGGGCGGTTTCGCTGACAGGGGGCTCCAGCTATGGATGTACCTGTTTGGCTTTTTGTCTCAAGGTCCTGTCTCTACTAACCAAGCACCTAGCTAGATGAGCGTCACATGGTATTATCATTATTATCACCATAGATCATCCCACGCCATGATCTCAGCGCCGTCTATCATCGGTGAAGTCCTCGAAAAGGCTACCACCAGCCAACCCTTCCAGCACATCACTCTCGGCTTCATCCTCGGCCTCCTCGCCAGTCTACTCGCCTTCACCGCGATCCCGGCGATATGGCACTGCCCGACGAACCCGCTATTAGGCCAGATGGTGCAACTGCGGAAGAAACGGATGCGCCTTTCTGGCGGTCGCAGTGGCAGTAGCGGTGGCAGTGGTAGTGCGGGGTTCGGGCAGTTCGAGATGAAAGACCATTACGGGTTGGAACACCAGGTTCTCAATATGGACTTTGAGCCGGAGACCATGTGGATGAATGTTGGGTTTTGGAAGGTGAGCATTCACAAAATATGATCCACATATGAAGCCGCGAAGCTCTCCAACTAAACCCTAACAACTGGACGACCGGCTCGGCGCTTACCAAACTCCGCTACAGAACAACCCAAAATCCCTCCCAGAAGCTTGCCAGGCGCTTCTAGAAGAGGTTCTAAACACAGCCAGGCTATCCAAGCACCACAAGAACGAGCAACGGTTCTCCGTCCTGGAAGTCGGCTGTGGCTGCGCTGAGCCCGCGCGGTTCCTCCGACGAGAGTTCGCGGACGACCTCGACGTCTATGTCGGAGTCACCCTGAACGGGTGTCAAGCTGCCGAGGCTGCGAGACGTCTTGATGCCCAATGTGGTATGGGTACGGGTGATAATTCTAAGGATCACACGGTGAGATATGGCGGCAATAACCACATATACCGCGCCGACGCGGCGGATCCCTCGTCCTGGCCTGAGAGCCTGCAAAACGTCCTAAAACACGTCTCCTCGCAGCCTGACCGCGACGGAACCACATCAGACAACCACACACTCTGGCTCCTCGCAATCGACACCCTCTACCACTTCACCCCAACCCGCAAACACATCCTCACCCACGCGCACCAAACCCTCAACGCCTCATTGATGGCAACCGACATAATAATCCCCGACAACCTCTCATGGGTAAACCGGCTCAAGCTCCGCGCGGTCTTCTTCGGGCTGCAGGTCCCCTGGGCGAACATCGTCACGGGGGACGAGTACATCGCGATGCTGGTGGAGTGTGGGTATGCCCGGGAGAATATTACGCTGGTTGATATCACGGAGCATTGCTTTGCGGGTTTTGATGAGTGGACGAGGACGCATATGCGGATGTGGGAGGCTATGGGCGGGTCGAGGGTTATTACGCGGGCTGTGCGCATGATGGGGGCGGTTATGGGGTGGTGGGCGTGGGAGGGGGTTGTGAGGGAGGTTATTGTTGTTGCGAGGAGGTGAGCGTATCCGCTTTTCTTTTTCTAATCTAGCTCATATAAGGAGGGTGGTGGATTATACAAAAGAAAAGAGAACAACAGGCATGAACATTGACTGGGGTGGGCTGAAGGTCAGACTGAAGCCCGCTTTACGAATTGCAGTAATATGCCTACCTGGGCTGCCCTTGTCTATGTTCAAATGCTACTATATCTCATCTCATTCATCTCCCACTTGCCACCATCCTTGTGTCTTGCTCCTGTAACCACTCTTCAGTTTTCATGTGTGATACTGCGGGGTAGTGCTTAGAAATAACGAAAACATGAATTAGGGTGTGGTGCATACAGTATTTCAAGGTCCAAATAACATACTGCTGCAAGAAACTAAGCGTGTAGTAGTATCAAGATGTGTTCTGCTAGAGTTAAGTATAGCCAACTATAGCTCTACCGCTAGCGGCAAGCCTAGCAGGGGCGGATCCAGTAAACCCAACCCAAACTTCGCCAGCCCCACTTCAGCCTCCACTCCAACTACGTTGTAGACTACAAGTCACCTTTCACCTGTTCACAGGCAAGCCACACTAGCAATCCACGAAACCCCGCCAATGCTCGAACCCCCAACAACAGACCTCCCCAAACCCGCGGTACCATATACCCCAGGATGGCAGTTCACTGCGAAGCCACACACGCCTCCGTCTCCGACACCGGTGCCATTTGACCAAGGCTGCTGTACTAGGAATAGTGAAGCGGACCTGGTTGAACGGCGAGAACTTGGTTTGATGGAACGGTGTCTGAAGCATCCACCGCTGCCTGGCCTCGATGAATGCGAGGGCGAGTACGAGGGGAAGGGAGAGGATACCGATACGGTAACGCTCGAAATCATCGACGCGATAAAAGTTGGCGACGGGCATAATTCGCAGGTTTTTACAGTTCGAGTGTTGGACGCGGAATCAGAGTCAAAATCAACACAATCTTTACTTTCGAGACTACCTCGCCATAGCGGCATAAAAGAAAACCCCAAATTCCGTCGCAAAACTCTACGACCCGCTATACTTCGACGATGACTGCGGATACCTCAACCCGTTCCTCTGCGTGGACCAGGACTACACGCACGAGAGTAATGCGTATATGGCGCTAGCTGAGTTCCAGGGGGGGTTTATTCCGATGTACTATGGGTCGCACTCTGTGAAGTTATCCGTGGAGTTGGATTCGGGTGCGGATGTGAAGGATAAGACGGAGTCGAAGTCTGTACGGACGAGAGCGCAGACAAGAGCGCGAACTAGGGCGCGGACTAGCAGGAACGTCCGAATGATACTGATAGAGTATATCCCCGGAATCGCCATGGTCGACGCCAACCCACGAGAGTACCAGCAGTCCGTCCGGCAGGAGATAATGAAATCGATTGTCAATATCGAAAGCAAGGTCTACGAAAAGGATATTCTCCTGACTGATCTCGAGCCGCGGAATGTCATCACCCAAACTAGAGACGAGCAACTGCCAGACCCAGAATGAACAAACCCGGGCATCTTCTAGGCTTCGTCCAATAATAATCGATCTAGCCGGTGCGAAGTTCAACCGGGGCCTCGAAGAGTCCTTTACATCACAGCATGATATGTTCCTGGGTCGGTACATCTCGCCTCTACTTCGGTGGAAGAATCCGCGGCGGGCCAACGTCGTGGTGTTTGAGGACTGGGTTGATGACTGGGCGTGGGATTCGTGGCTAGAGCGTGAATTCAAGCATACGGCTGGAGGTATAACGAAGGAGATGAAGGAGAGGTGGGCGAGGTGACATATTGAGTTGTTGGTTGCCTGCCTCTGACCATAAGACGAGGCCTTGCCAGCTCTAGTCGAGAAGAAGATACTCTTCTTCTTCCGACTCCTCGCTAGGATATTCTACAATCAGCGATTTCTGCTCGGCCCCACGCTCTCTTAGTGAATGCAGGTCACTCAACACGGTCCGCTCAGACATTTGCCCATACCCATGATCAACATCATCTGACGTGAGCAAAACCTGATTCTGAGCGGGGATGGCGCGCTCAACGCCACAGCGTGCCGACCCACTCGTGATGAGGACTTTCAGGATCGGATGCAGATGCTCGTCGTGAGTCATCCGGTAGAGGATCTCGAGGACATCAATCAACTCCTGCATCCACTCCGGGCTTTCGAGCCAGAGGATATTCTCGATGAAGCAGAAGACGCGCTGGTTAAGCGGTAGTTGGGTTATTAGGGCCTTGAAAGTGACGCAGAGGTCTCGGACGATGTGGGATTCGATCCGCTCGGCGTAGTCCCGGGTTTCAATGAAATTATGGTTGAATGGGCCGGCTGTGTGCAGGAGCTGGGTGATGAGAGAGCGGAGAAGGCCTTGGGGACCCCGAAGAGGATCGGCTCGGGATTCGTGCTGGCCGCAGAAGAAATGGAGAATGATGTACCCGGGGGTATTGGAGAGACTAAGACTTAGATGCGCACAGAGATACGAGAGTGGGATCATCCTTGAGCATATGTCAAAGTCTCTGAGGACTAATAATAGGTCGGACCTTGCTGAGGTGAGCCATTGATGGAATCTGGGCTGGTGTATCAACTGTTGGGCCTGCGTCTGAGCCTGGGATGCGTTATCGGACGAGTTCCCTTCCCGAAGTACGTAGTCTAGATCATTCAGAGGGGACAGATGATGCACATCTATGACGCGGGCTAGCAGCTCGCCGGGGAGAAACGACTTGCTTGGTCGGTCGTCCTGTATGTAGACAGTTTGCGTCGGTGAGGCCGATAAGAGAGCTTCGAGAAGAATGTCAGCAACCCGTTAGTGATTCTAGGGGGTACAGACCCTTGACGGTGTTGATCTCGTCCATGAGCGTTCTGCAAAAGGCGGTTTGAGCGTTGCTTCCAAGCTCTCGCCTTTCCTCCACACTTTGATATTCAACTTGCAGCTGCTTCAAGAAAGCACTAATGTGTTTATTTTCGTCGCTTATGGTCCCCACTGTCTGCTTAATATCCCTCACGTCTAACTTAGTGTCTGTTACCACCGCTCGCGTCATCCGGGATTCGCTCGAAATTGAGCGTGTCGAAGAATCGATCCTTGAGAGTGTAGCGTTCAGAATGCTTTGCAGACACTTTTGGTATGCATTGACCTTTCGGTCCATAGATCCCAGCACTTCATCCAGCTCCCCCGCCGTGAGTGCAGGTCGGAATACTTTCTGAAACACCTTGTTCGTGCTGTGTTTTCCGTTCAGCCGGGTGGCCAGCTTTTGGATGGTACACAGTACCGTGTCGTACAATTCCAGGGCGGGCTTTCTGAGGTCTGCGCTGGACCTGAATTGCTCTCGCGTTGCCCGAGTGTCGATGATAATGTCCACTATGGTGCGAAAAGCCGCCAGAATCTTGGTGCGCATATCAGCCTGCTGCTTTGCAATCTGCATGCCAATTCGTCAGTATTCCTCATGGCTGGCTGAAAGTTGATTCGTACGCTGAATACCAGCTTCAGCCCAGCAGTCAGGATGTTGCCTCCAAACTCGCTGGGGAACATATCGAACCATGGGTTGATGTCCGCCGCGTTGTCTCCAGCCCATCGCATCGACCTGCGTGGTAGATTCTTCTTTCCGGTCCCCCGCCGGTGGTACTCGTCCTCAGCTGCCTGCATTTCGTCGAAGACGTCTCCCCAGGTGCATGTTTTCACGTCGCAGTTGATGTTCCAGGTCTCGGCACAATTTTGCAATGCTTCTTTAAGGTCACTAGGAAGGCGTGGTTAGCACGTGGGTGTTGCTGCCCTTCGAAATCCCAGCCTTACCTGTGTGGATGGCGCGCAGAGAATTCACCTCGCTGGTCGTCGTATGTCGACGTGACTCCGAATGCCTCGTGGTATTTTGGAGCCTGATCGCTCATGAAGCGCTTGACGGTTGTTGATGCATCCATAACTGTTGGTGTGGGTGCCCAAGGCTCCCCGTGCACGTGGCGGGCCCGCGGCTGCCTTTCCTGCGAGAGCCTCGTCTCTGCCCGTTGCTCCCTCTCCGAGTACACAAACGATTCTCACGATGTCGTCTGTCGTGCCTTGTTGACAGATAGTGAACCGTTGCTTTGCAGTCCACTCGGAAATTTGAAAGAGTTCGCTGAGAGGTGTCGAGCTGTCAGCGCACGCGTTGTGTTACTGGCAGCCACGAGCGTCGGAGGGTCCGCCATGGCCGCCCGGGCGCTGAGATACGAGTTTATGCAGCTCCATCATGTCTGGTGTCAGGCTGTGTGTTTGCTTCTCGGAAACGGCAAAAGCCGCAGCTGAAACGGCGTGTTCTCCTGTCATTGGTCTGCATAGCAGGGGTCCGGTCGGCTCTCATCATGGATGGGGATGAAACCCAGCCTGACTGCAGAATGAGCATGATTTGTTTTTCGCCTGGGCTCAACTCCTCCTGGGCTCTGCCCCTCAGCTGACACCAAAAGACAAGAAAAAAAAAAGAGGGGAAACGCTAATACATGAAGGAGAAGCCTCCAAGCGTGTGAGCAGGGCTGCCATATGTTCTGTCCTGCAATTCCACTTCCTCACCGAACGTTGCGATTGCCCTCACAATTTCATCGTCCAGGATACACTGGCCGAGTTAGACCTGCAAGTACAGGCCCAGCGACAAACCATTGCTCAGAATGACCGATAATGTGACTGACGACCACGATCCCAAGGATTTGACGGGCGCATCGAACGAGCCCGACAGTGAGTAAGTCATGATTTCTCTGCGGGTGGAAGATCTATAATACTGATACGGAATCCTCACCTTCCAAAGTAGTAACGAGCAGTCAGCAATCAAGGTACCTCGCGCACCTTCCTCTCCAGACGAGTACACTCGGCATCTCGAAGGCCGCATCCGGGAACTTGAGCACAGCGTTCATCAGCTAGTACACTCGTTGGCGAGGCGGAAGCATAAATTGTCTCGCCGAAACCGATACACCTCCAGTGACACAGAGAGCGAAAGCGTCCGAGAGATAGACAATTTGAGTTTCCAGGGCACGGACAATGAGAGAGTGCGGAGACCGCACACACCGGATGTCCCAGAGCCGGCAGATGCCAACAAGCTATCGACTGTTGCTGAGATCTTTAGGGCGAGTTACCTTGGCTTTTGGCACCGCTTGGAAGGGGATGTTGTCTACGCCATTGAGCTGTATATACACGGACCCGACGCCGTCGACGAGAATGATGATCCTCACATAAACATCATCAGAAGAATGACCGAGGCGAAGGCAATAGATTATATCTCGGCCGGAAAAGAGTCGCTTGCGCATTCCGATACAAATTCGATCCGCTGTATCCGGATCAACTCGATGATGATCTTGAAAGCATTTCGCGAAATTGATTCCTCAATTCCGCTAGATGGATGCCCGCTCGTGTTTTACTCCCCATTCTCGGCTCTTGTTGAGTCTTATGAACCAATGAAACTGTTACTACAGGACGCTCAGAAAAAGGCTGGTGCCATTGGGTCTGATGATCAGCAAGAGGTGGTCAATCACCTGTCCTGCTATATGCGGCTGTTGGAGACCGATATTCTTCCTATCCATCTCCGGCTCAAGGACAGCAACCCCAACGCCGAGGTCTGTTTCTGGGAGCTGTCCTATCTGTTCGGAGACGAGGAGGATCTATACCACCCTGGAACTACCGACACTCTTGCAGAACGGTCTTCAGGCCACCAGCAAATATGGAGACTCTTACCCCGAAATGGTTTCGCATGGCTCGCACCGCACCAGGAAACCCAGGGTAGTGCTGTAGAGCTCGCGTGTTACCACCTGGATTTCGACGGGCATTTATATGTCCCGGTTTGTAAAAAGATTGAGATTAATTTCTTTTCAGGTCGTCGTCTTATCACATCGCTTCCCATCTACCCCCTACGTTTCGCGTCGAACGCATCGCAAATTCTCCAGGAATCTCGCGAGTCCGGCCTGAAATTTATCGAAGCCGTCAAGGAAACACAAATGTCGTATCGCGGCTGGACTCTGCGACCCCGGGGGGAAAAGAAGGACGACCGAGGCTTTGTTTCCAGCAATGTCATTATCGATTGCGCTGAAGCCTTCAAAGCCCAGCCGGACTTGAGACCCAAGGCCACTGACATGCCTGAGTTCTCCAAGCAAAAGTGGAGAAAGCGTGTCGATGCCCTATTTATATGGCGGAGGAATCCCAGTTCTGGAAGACCTCGCGATATGAAAAAAACCGAGTGGAGCAGCCCCCCTTGGTCTCCCTTCAACGAGTCTGAAATTTACCTGCAAAAACATGCATTTGCGCTTGAATATCAGCAGCAGGCGAGAGGTGAATTCTCCGAGGAAGCCCAGGGGCAGCAAGTTCCCGACGAGAATCTCATTTTGTTACCCCGGTGGCTGGTCGCATATTCTCTACAGGACAGGATATTTGTCATGGTGGAGACATTGCATCTCAAACGGCTTGAAGATACAGGGGACCCGTTTAGGGACCTGGCGATTACCCCAGGCCACAAGAAGGTTATCTGGTCTATTGTCCACTCCCACTTTGAGAAGCGGAAGATGGAGCAGACACACAGCTTCTATGACATCAGCCAGGATATTATTCACAATAAAGGCAGGGGACTTGTGGTCCTTCTGCACGGCGTTCCTGGTGTTGGCAAAACCTCCACAGCAGAGGCTGTGGCACAGAAGTGGAAGAAGCCACTACTTGCGATTACATGCGGTGATCTAGGTCTAGAGGCTGCTGAAGTTGAGAGGTCTCTAAAGGAGATCTTCAGGCTTGCACAACTCTGGGACTGTGTACTGCTGCTGGACGAAGCGGATGTTTTCATATCACAACGACAGCCCTCGGATTTGCAAAGGAACTCCCTCGTCTCGGGCAAGTAATACAAAGACTCATCTAGGATGAAATCGTTGCTAACCTACCTTACTAGTTTTCCTCCGTGTATTAGAGTACTATTCCGGAATTCTGTTCCTCACGACCAACAGGGTTGGCAACATGGACGAGGCCTTCAAATCTCGCATCCATATGAGCCTCTACTATCCTCCCTTGAGGCTTGAACAGACGAAGAAGATCTGGACAATGAACCTCGCTCGCCTCGAGGCCATTGAAAAAGAGCGGCACCGCGCGACGGGGCAACCAAAGCTCACCATCGCCACAGCGGATATAATGAAATTTGCCATGGAACATTTCGCCGAAACTAATGAGATGGGCAAGGCCTGGAACGGAAGGCAAATACGAAACGCGTTTCTCACCGCAGCCGCACTCGCGCGGTACGACCAGCATAGCGCAAAGGGTAAGCCGCATGACGGTTCGACTCATGACATTACGGTCAAACACTTTAAGATCGTGTCCAAGGCGAGCTGGGGATTCGACGAGTATCTACACGAAACCAAGGGCAAAAGCGATGCACAACTTGCACGATATATGGGGACCCGATCGGATCACATCACCAGCAGCACCCCCATTCAGTCCCCTCCGGCCGTATCTGACAGGGACAGTCCGTATCCTCCACGTCCACATGGGTACCAAAGCCCAAGCAACTATGAGAGTGCCTATGCAGAGCAACAGTACGAAGCCAATGCTAGAGATCCAGCAGTTTCCCCGGGGCGCTCCCCATACACGCCCTTCGATCCGGCACCGATGACTGAGCCACAGTATAACACGCACAACCAGGCAAGACAGACTTCAATGCTGGATCCATATGGTACGCACGGATCATCCCGCTACGGCAGGCAGTCCACGTCACGGCCATGGACACCCCAGCCGCCACCGGGAACTAGGGCGGACCAGCGAACTGAAAGCCTGTTGAGTGCTCCTAGGGATGTCGCGAGTGGGCACCTGCAAACTGAGGACCCGAGCTACTATGACGATGAGGAATATCTATGATAGCTCGACGAGTCTGTGAGATTATTGGATAATGTCCATCTCGTGCTCTCGGTACATAACGTAGAGTTCATAAAACACACCGTTTTCAACGCATCTTCAATTAATGCATTGGCTTGTCGACCTAGGATGTGCTAGACGGAACTTGGTGTATGAGACTAACCCTAGAGTACTAGAACAAGCTTTCATCCTATTAACAGGGCGCAATTGTTCATCTTGCTTTGTGTGTGGTGCGTGGAGGCCGCAATATGATGTATGAGACCAAAGTGCTGGAACAAGCCTGCAATAGGTGATGTTGATTAATTGCTTTGCTTGATTAACTAGTTGGTCGAGGCAAAAAGACGAGAAAATGCGCTCCCACTACGCCAACACATGCATGGTCCCTCACTGTGATTGATCCCTACCAGCTACATATGTCTTTCCCTCTGCCAATTCGCAAAGGCCTTCAAACTCCCTCGACCCTGCCCCGTTGATGCTAACCCGAACCGACTCCGGCAGCGCCCTCAACAATCTCGTCGGGCTATGATAGAGGCCCGGCGCAAACCCTCCCTGAGGGCTGTTCACTCCACTGTCCCAGAAAAGTGTTCACACGGAACCAGTACATCGGGCGTAGAACAACTCTGTGGATCAATTCGTCGATAAGCCATCGGCCACATTGGAAGGTTCTCAGCCTACATTCGCCTAGATTCGCCGAGATATGCTTCCCTGCGAAACTTAACTGCTTTCGCGTTGGTGAAAAGGGCTGTGTAAAGATCCATAGTATGGACCATCATCTACAAAATCTGTTTCGATATAGTGCTTTTCAGTAAACAAACTGAGTGAGACAAATTCATCACGTTTTATGTAGCTGTATGATACATTCGATGTATTGAAGACCAGACCTTATAATAACCATTTTCAACCTGGCCCAGCAAGAGCAAAGGACAAACCCCCAGACCAACACACCAAGAACAAGAAATCCGCTAAACGCCAAATGTGCATTGCATTGTATGTAAGCCGTCACATCGCAGACCCGAAGACCAACAGGCAGGCAGGAAGGCAGGAAGGCAAGGGTATATTTCCTTATTAAGAGCATTTTTGTTTTCCGAGATCAAGAGAAGGATGCAAGCAAGCAAGCAAGCAAGCAATTGGACAAGCAAGCTAATACCTCTGTCTCCCGAGCGTAGGCGCCCAGGTCACCGGATGCGTCTCGGGCGTAGCGTCCTCATCCTGCTTCCAGATCTTGATCGTCTTATCGGCCTCGCCGGTGATAAGACGCAACCCCGTGCGATCGAATGTAGAAGCCATGATACCAGCCTCGGCATCGAGCGAACCGGGCTGGGCCATGGTATCGATGCTCTGGAAGCGGTATCCTGTCTTCCAGTCCCAGAAGGACATGGAGCCGTTGTCGCCGCCGGAGAAGAGGACGTTGTCCTCGTTGACGGAGAGCGTGTTGATAACCGCGTTGTGGCCCTCGAAGTTCTGCATGAATTCGCCGCCGGGGCATTTCCACTGCTTGATGCTGCCTGTGCTGGCGCTTGCGAAGGTGAATTCGCGCGGGTGCGTGGCGAGCCCGCGGACGCCCTTTTTGTGGTGCGTGAGGACGCCCATTGTCTTGCCGGCTGCGAGGTCCCAAATGCGCACGGTCGCGTCGAGGGAGCCGGTTATGACTTGGGGGTCTGCTTCTTGGCATTGCAGGTCGGCGACCGTGCCGCTGTGGCCGGAGAGGACGTGGATGTTGCTTCGGGTGCGCATGTCCCAGACGCGGGCGACGCCGTCTCGACCGCCGGTGACCAGCAGGTCGAGTCTGGGGTGCAGTGCAAGTGTGTAGACTCCGCTCAGATGTCCATGGTAGTGACGGATGACCTTGTTCGTTTCCAAGTCCCAGCACTTGACCATCTTGTCCTCGCCGCAGGAAAATAGATAAGGGTGTCGTGGAGACACGGCCAACCCGCGAACAGTCGAGATATGGCCCGTAAGAGTCAACTTCAATCCACCCGTCGCGAGGTTCCAGATCTTGATCGTCCGATCACCAGCACCACTAGCAAACCACTCGTTATTCGGTTCCACCGCCAAACTCCGCACCCATCCCAGGTGACCGGAAATCACCCTCATCAGCTTCCATGGCGCATGCCAGTCAGGAGGCTGCTGCCGCGTAGCTGACGGCCTCTGAATCAAGCTCGTTGGTTTCTCCTCTCCCGCAGCGCCCGCCGCGTTCGGCCCAGGGCCCCTCCGTACAAGAGCCGTCGACGCGCCACTCCTATCTCCGGTGCCCTGTCCCTGGGGCTGTGCACTGATCTTGGGTCGCTTCGAGCGCGCGGCAGCTGCCTGTGCTTGCTTTGCGGCCAAGGCCGGTGGGAGCTCCTTCACGTCGTCGTATTCTGCTTTCCGTCGGTAGGAGACGCCAATGGATCCGTTCGCGACGGAGGGTGTGACCATGAGGTATTCGGCGCCGAAGAGCTCGGCGGTCCGCTTCGCCGACGTGCGCACGGCTTCTTCTGGGGTTGTTGATGAGATAACGTCCATTGTGGCTAGGGGAGGGAAAGCCCTCGTGCGGTTGAAGAGCTTGGAATGAGAGTCGCGCTCACGGATCGGGTTCGGTCTGTCGTGTCGGAGTCACGTCTATCGCTTTGAGTTGTCAATCAAAAGCAGTCCGATATTCGTGAATGGGGTAGACCGAATCGGCTAGAGGACGGGTTCGAAGTGGAGGGAGGGGTTGTCGAGGTGAAAGTTGGAGCGATGAACATGAAATGTCGGGAAGTTTTAGCTTCGGCGGAGTTTGGTGCCTGAGGCTTCAAGGTGGCATCCAGGTGTCGACAGCTGGAGCTGGCGGCTGCTCTCAACTGCCACTTTAAAAGCAATCTTATACAATCCGAGTCCTTAATTAATATTTCATATTGAAACAACTTTGCTCTTTTCATACTGTTCCTGGTACACCATGTTTAAATATCACCTGGTCCATTGTTAAGCTAACCTAAAAGGGATCCGCGGGTATAAGATCCAAGCTCTTGTCGTCACCTGCCTTGCCTACTCTTATACTCTTCATCTCTCCAAATATCAATATACCGCCGGCATTCGCCTATTTACCAGGGCAACTCTAGAACTTTGAAAATGAGCACAGAGGCAGACGCGAAATTCCCTCTCCACGAGGCCGCTCGAGAGGGGAAAAGTTCGTCACCCCACCTTCCAAGCAATGTATACTTGTACTGATCCTCTCGTCCCAGTTACCCTCGCCGAGTCACTTCTAAATGTATGAAAGTTGATACATTGATCTGCGAAAGGCTCCATTGTCTAACCATTCAGGCAAATTCAAAACTAGCAACAACAAAAGACGACGATGACCGTCTCCCCATCCACTGGGCTGTAGCATACAACCACCTTTCCATCGTCGAGCTCCTTGTTTCAACCAAGAATTTCGATCCGGATGTCGAGGTACGCTTATGATTCTGTCCTCTTTTCTTTTGCTCTTCGTACGATCGCTAACGTGGGACAGGATGGCTCAGGCTGGACACCATTAATGATAGCATCCAGCCTCAAAAACGCCGAAGGAGATCCCATTATCGAGCTTCTTCTCCGAAAAGGCGCAGATGTTAATGTCAAGAGCGTTACTGGCCAGGTACATTTATCACATACTACATACATCGTCTACCTCTCATCTCTTCTACTATGCCCACTTTCTCGACTAGAAAGATCCACCAACTAACCAACGCAGAACGCCCTCCACTTCGCAACCTCAAAAGCAAACCTCAGCACAGTGCGCACCCTCCTCGCGAACAAATGCAGCGCGCGCGTCAAGGACCGGCGCGGCCAACTCGCTCTGCACCGCGCCGCGGCCATCGGATCGACACCCATCATCCAGCTCCTGCTCAAGGAGGGGCGGAGTCCTGTGAATGCGACGGACGCCGATGGGCTGACGGCGCTGCACCATGCCGTTTCGGAGGGGCATGGGGATGCGGCGGTTGCGCTGCTCAAGGAGGGGGCTGAGGCGGATAAGAGGGATGGGGAGGGGAAGTTGGCGATTGAGTTGGCACCGGATGCGAAGGTGAGTTTTGGCCTGTTTGTTTGGAAGGGGGTGTTGGATTGTGAGCGGCTCTGGTTTCTGACTATGGATCTAGGTTCGGCAGTATATCTTGCAGGCTGCGGAGAGGGAGGGGATTGACCTGTAGGTCGTATGGTGCTAACGATGCTCATTCCGAGGGGATGAAGATGTAGCCCACAGATACCCTATGTCATCTGAATGAATCACGAGTTCCACAAATATTCACAATCCGTAGATGGAATGGAGGATTGAACACCTTATATGCTATCTATATACATAATAACCGTACACACATAAAAAAACACGCTAATTACTTCATCGTACTATCTACCAACTCCCGGTAGATCTTCTTGAGGTCCGCAATATCCGCCTGAAGCTCTTCAACCTGCTCGCTCTTCTCGCCGAGCATCTCCAGCGTTGTCTCGTACCGCCCATCGATCTCCTGGAGTTTCTGCTCCAGCTCCTGTATTCGCGTGTCGGAGCTTCTCTTCTCTTCGACCTCCCGCATCAGCTCAACCACTTGTTGGCGGGACTCGTCACGTTGGGCGGTGATGCGTGCAAGTTCATCCTTTGATGCCGCTCTCTCGCTCTCTAGTCGTCGCACAGTGGCACTCATCCGCTCGACTAGTTGCACCGAAGGACCGGCGCCGACGGTGGACTCGGAGATGATGTCGTTGATTCCCCTCGAGTGAGTCTGGGCGCCACCAAAGGCAGACGGCGTGCCCGAGCCGCTGAAGAATTCGTCGGATTCAAACAGGATACTTGGTGTTTCTGGGACAGGCGAGATAGGCACGTTGCTAGGAAGGGGAGGAGACAGAACGCTTTGTGTGGTTGACACAGGCAGGGAGTTCTGTCGCGGAGGGGCCCCGATATCAGGCGAGGCTCCTGGGACCGCGGACGAGCGGCGGCTAGTTGGACGATACTCGGACATCGACAAGACATCGAGATTGCTGGGGCGGTGGAACGAAACGGGAGACTCGGTGCGTCGAAAAGGGTTCGGGGTACGAGCAGCTTGCTCGCGCCATTTGGCTCGCTCTTCTTCTAGTTTCTGAGTCCAGGTTGCGTCGCTGACGGCCTTTTGCTCGGCCATTTCGTGTTGCGTTGCAGTGAGCTCTTCCGCGGCCTTTTCGAGCTTCTGCTCGGCCTTTTGTAGCTCTTGCGCACGCTCCTCAAACTGATTCGTAAGATCGCGTTGCGTGTCTTGGGCGGTTTCCAGCTCCTCTTCTAGTCGCTTTACTTTGAGGTTCTGTTTCCTGTTAGTTTTCATATCATTCCTCGAATGAGAATGGAATTTCTCACCACTTCGCGCATCTTTCGCCGCGCTTCTCCCTCGCGGCGTGCAACCTCATCCCGCTCCTTCTCTACATTTGCCAGCCGCGAAAGCAAAGAGCCCTCAAGAGCTTGCCAATTCTCACTAGCAACCGCGTATTGTGTCTGCAGAGTCTCAATTTGTCGTAAAAGCTTGACCTGTGCGTCGCTCGTGACTCCGGATGATGCCTCCTCAGCTCTTGACCGTAGTGATTCCATTTTACTTTCCAGGACCGACTGTTCTCCCTTCAACTCGGCTTCCAGTATTCTTGCTCTTTCTTTCTCCTGTTCAATATTCTCTTTGAGACCGGTCATCTCTCGTCTCAGCTTCTCCTCGCTGATTTCGCGTTCGATCTTGACACTCGACAGACTTTCCTCTAGTTGCTCTGCACGCTGCTTCTCTCGCTCCAGAGCTTCGGAATTGGCTTTTGCTTCGGCTGCATCCGCGCGCGAGTTTGCTCGAGCGAGCTGGCCTTTCATCTCCTGCACTGTCTGACTCAGAGCATTCCGCTCAGCTGTGACGGCCTCCAGATCCCGAGCGGTCTTCGTCTGGGCGGAAAGAGACCCAGTCGCTCTCCTTTCTGCAGCCTCTGCGCGTTTCGCCCTGGCTTCAGCGTTGGCCAAGTCCCTCTCCAACCGGTCATTTTTCTTCTTCGCTTCTGTCTGGGCTTTGGAATTCTCAGCCATCTGCTGGCGGAGCTTCTTGATCAAGGTCCTATGGTCCATCTCAGTTTTGGAAAGCTTCTGGCCTTCCACCAGCAAAAGTGCGATTTTCTCATCCCGTTCTCGAAGTTGTTTTTCCGCACTTCCAGGCTCAGCTGTAGCGGCCGCCTTTCGAGAAGATTCGGCAGCTTCTTGGGCCAGATATTTTAGCTTCGATTGCAAGGCATCGATGCGCTCAATGTATTCATGCATTTCATCCTGTGATTGAGACTTGGTGGCACTCTTTTCCACCTGTGATGGTTCGTCCATGGCTTCCTCGCCACTAGACGGAGTCTTGGCGCCCTCGTCATGGGAATCGGTAATGGTAATTGTAGGCTCTGTTGGTATAGCTGAAGGCTTAGCTGCGCCTGTGTTGGTCTCTACAGCTGCCGCAGGACTAGGGCTATCTTCCCCGTTCGTGGTTGGTCCCATAACCTCTATAGAATCGCGCGCAGACCGAGAGGAATCATAGCTCGGCCTTGCCTCCGCGACCGCCGGCGGACTTGAAGATATTTCCGGAGGCGAAGTTGGGTCGTTAGAAAGAGAGTCTAGACTCGCCTCAATGTCCATACTTGTGCGTGCGTCACTGCTCGGAACTGGACTGGTAACGGGAGATATACCAGCGGCCGAAGACGAAGAAGGACCGTTATTAGGGCTGTTGGACTTCACCATTGCACGGGCTAGGCGTTCTTGGAGTCGATCGTTCTTTTTTGCGCTCGACGAACTGCGGGAAACGTCTGAAGATTGTCAGCGATGGGTTCTCATACACTGGAAGGCTATTGACCAACATACTGCCAGACAGCGAGTTCGACCTCGAGTGCGCTGGTGCTGGTTTCGCCTGCTGCCGTTTTGCATCTTCCTCCTCAGCCAGCATCTGGTCCAATCGCGACTCCACACCTGCGACGGCCTGCTGGAAAAAGGAACCGACTTTCCATCTGTTTTGCGACATGGTGCCAAATTGGCGTATGGAACAAGCGTGGGTGTAAGTAGGTTCAAAAAGAACTCGTAGATCTGTCCTTCTGCATTCGAGCGAAGATTATTGCGCAAAATAGTCAACAATGCTGATACGAGGCTGCGCCACTATGAGAACAAGAGGCGGTCTTGTCTCGGATTGCCGGCGTCAATCGCAAACCGAAGGACGAAGAAACGAGAGACTGGCTTGGTATGAAAATCCATGAAAGGTGCAGAAGCGACAAGCAATAAGAAACGCAAGAAAGTGTACGAAAGAGAAGCTTCCACGTTGTCAGAAAGTGAGATGATGCCGGACTACTGGTTGCGTGGACGAGCACGGGAGTCGCTCTGAACGGGGCTTGGCGCGCGTCTTCCCCGATTCGGTCTGTGGACGTCAACCTGGCTCTCCGACAGAGCTTCAAACACCTGCCCCCGCCTGACCTCAGCTTCCCCTTCGCCTCGCGCTTCCGATATAATACCCGGCTGGCTCGTACACGCTCCACCAGCCATGTCGGCCGTTTCCTTAGAACCCCCGACCTACCTCAACTCCCTACAGAACAACATTCGAGCTCGCCCTATTCCGTGGGATGGAGCTGTCCGAGCTGGGAACATCACAGATGAGCATTTGAAGAAGATCAAAGCGGTAGACAAGGTTCGCAAGGAGCAGCGGCGTCAGACAATTGATGGAGATATCCCCGGGTATGTAAGCTTGCTGGCAGGAGGTTCCGCTGGGAAGAGTGTCCTGGAGGCTGCCGCAAGGAGGAGCGATATTGTACAGTATATTCTGGTGCTGGCAGCAGATCTGATCAACGGTAATAAATCCAGCTTCTACTACTGGGAACAAAGCTAAGAGCGCGACCAACTACAGATGCCCCCTCACTTTCGTCTGCTTTGATCGCCCATCCTAGCCCATACAAGCCGTTCCTCCCACTGTTGCGCCAGTCTACGAATGCCGAGGATCCGATTCCGCTACTCACCTCTACCTTCCTGACGAACCTTGTCTCGACGAGTCTTAAAACCTCCTCAAAGTCGACCGCGCAGGATGAAGAAGCGCTCCCGCAGCTTTACAGCTACCTGTCCACTTTGACCCAGCACCAGGACAGTGGGCTACAAGATATTGGGGTACAAGGGCTTTCGGCGTTGCTCCGAAGCTCCAAATCTCGTCAAATCTTCTGGGCGCAACGGAAGGAGACGGTCGATCCCTTGATTGAGATCTTGCGTGCCGCCGCTGGGGCGAAGGATAGCAGCTCCAGTACCCTGGCTGGTAGCACGCGAACTGCTGATGTGGGAATTGCGGGCGGGGTTGGCCTACAGCTCCTCTATCGGGTGCTTCTCGTTCTCTGGCAACTCAGTTTTGAAGGCGAGCTGATCGGGGATGAATTGCAAGCGTGAGTGTGAAGACATGACATCATCTGAATCCTACTGACAGTTCCAGCGACCATGAAATCATTCAGCTCTACTCACATCTACTACGCCTGTCGCCGAAAGAAAAGACAACCCGGCTCCTCCTCGCGACGCTCAACAACCTCCTATCCTCCAACCGCACTAGCCTCCTCCCGGTTGCGGTGTTTGTACGCTTACCCGCTCTGCTCTCGAACCTCTCGGGCCGACACTTGACCGATCCGGACCTCCTGGAGGACCTGAAATATCTGTCCGAGATTCTTGACGAGTACACCAAAACCCAAACAACCTTTGATCAGTACGCCGCGGAGCTACAGTCGGGTCATTTGCGGTGGTCGCCACCACACCGGAACCCCACATTCTGGAAGGAGAACGCGCGCCGGATCCTGGACGAATCTAACGGCGCTCTCCCCAAGAAACTGGCTGAGATCATCTCAAAGGCTTGGGAGAACGACAAGCAGGTGCTTGCCATTGCTTGCAACGACGTCGGACATCTGGTCAAGGAGTTGCCGGAGCGGCGGGGGCAGCTGGAGAAGCTCGGACTAAAGACCCGGGTGATGGAGTTGATGGCTGACAAGGACGAATCTGTACGATGGGAGAGTTTGCGGGCGGTGGGAGAGTGGCTCCGTTATACCTTTGACAATTGATTTTGTACATTTCTACTGCTCTGACACTGAGTATACTACCCATCGTTTGTACTTGTCCAGCTTGTCTAGATCTTTGCAGCGTCTGATTCTACGTCATAAATCTACTGTGAATATACATCGTACGTGGAGCCTCTACACTGTACCTGGAGTATAAACTGGTCCTCTCTGTCCAGGCAGTATGGAACGGAGAGATTAACGCCAAGCCACAGAAACCTGAGACTTTCAGAGGCCGCCAGACAAGGCGTCGTCAGTCACTGTCTCTGCGTGAAACACCAACAGATTAAACCGCTCACTATGCGAAAAAATTGGACACCCAATTGGCGGTTTCTGCAAACTGTGGTGGATCGGTGATCGCCGCTATACAGATCGCCCATGGTTCAGCAGCTTATCTCGGGCGATTGCCACTCAGCGTCCACGACGGCTCAACGACCGTTTCCCCGCTTCCTTTGGACATTCTTCTCGTATTAATCCTGGGCTTCTCCCCTTCTGTCTCCATTATATTATTACCTTCCGAGTATCCGACAAGCACTCATACCCGGCTATCAGAGACGGGGCAGCGCTCCGAGGCACGACACTCTCGAAGCGGGGAGAAGAAAAAATCGCGCACGCCCAGACGAATTTCCAGGACCTCCGTTGACCTCGCACCGGAATCTTACGGTCCAAATGTCACGATCTTTCGGCGGGTGCAAGCGATGTAAATCTCGACGGCAGAAATGTGACGAGCAGCGCCCGACATGTGGGCGATGTAAGACTGCGGAGGTGCCGTGTCGGTATGCGATGCAGTTACAGTGGGGAGGTCGAGCGTTCTCGAGGTCGAGGTTCGGGTCTTGCATGCAGAAACTAGGTGAGTTTCTCAATAAAATTCGTCCTTTTAGTCTTTACCGGATCTAACGTTGGGGCGCTATTCTTGTAGAATATTCCCCGGGCGAGTTCATCTACACCACCGCCAATGCGTCACCCACTACCGAGACCGTCCCGGCTACAGCAACCATCACCTTGCCGAAACCCGTCGACCCGTTCACTTCCCTGGATACGAAACAGAAATCCCTCCTTCACCACTTCCTCAACGATGCGTCACAAATTACGGCGTGCCACTCCGGCATGCAGCAGGAGATTTGTCGGATGCTCGTTCCCATGGCTCTCCAGACACCGTCGTTACTATATGCAACCATGGCGCTTTCCGCAATACACATCGAGGCACTGCATAATCAATCAGAGAACGTGAAATCAGCACCGGATATCGCGCGGTTAATGGCGATGAGTTTGGAACATTTCCGGAAGGAGTTGCAGAGTCCAGGTACCAGGGGGACGGATGCGTTGCTGGCCACGGCGCGGACGCTTTGTCTTGCGGAAATACACTCTGGCGCTATCCAACCGAACTCATGGCGGGCTCATATTGAAGGAGCACAGGCGTTGATGGTTGCGGTCCGGAATAAAGGAGGCTCATCACCGAGTTCATCGGAGGGCTTCCGCAGGTATCTAGACCGGTGGTATCGGTCGATCGTATCATTGACGGCGTTAACGGGCAACGGCCCACCAATCGGTGGCGTTGAGTGTCAGACAATCTCCAAGGCTGTCGGTACTACTACTGAAACGCCAGACTATCTCGACGACTACTGGGGCTTCACGGTGAGTTTGTCCGCTGTGTTCCGCGGGATCGGCGCCGCCGCCTGGCAGACACCTCCGGACCAAGCGGCCGACGATGCGGATGTTATAGAATTAGAGTCATCAGTCCGACAGCTGATAGACCGGGGAGCGGAGACGCCGCCGACATTCTACCCGGGCGTCGTCGAGGGTCTATCAACCGACCATATACTCCGCTTTACCCTCTGCAACGAAGCGTTCCAGCACAGCGCTCTGATTCAGATCGAGCGGCGCCTCCGCAGGCTGCCAGCCACGTCACCGTCCGTGCAGCGGTCCGTGAAGAAGATCATCGAGTGCTCTGAACACATCGGGCCGTCTCCGGGTCTCAGTCCGTGGACGATGCTCACGACACCCTTGTTCATCGCCGGGTGCGAGGCACAGGGCGAGGACCGGGACCGTGTGCGGAAGCTGCTGTCATCGCTGCACGACACGATTCGGGTACCGAACGTGCTGCAGTCGCTGAAGTTCCTGGAACAGTATTGGACTCATCAGCTTGATGAGAATGAGAGTTGGAATCGTTTCTTAGGTATGTGTCTCTCCATCCGTCGTCAGGTTTGTGCGAAGCCATGGGAACTAACTGTTCCGACAGATCGAATGAGATTCGATTTCATCCCGTATTAAATAAGTCTTGTATATGTTATAGTAATGAGTTTGGATGCGTGATGCGGTGTTGGGATTGAGGGTTCGGTAGGGTTGTATATACTGAGTTAGGCGTTGGATTAACAGCGAGAACAGCGATATGGTCTTATTATATAATGAATAATATACACGTTCTTTCTTCCTCCAACCAGATCTGAATCCTGAGGAATGTAACTGGCTAGATCCGGAGAATGCACACGCGCTGGCAGCGAAGTCTGACGGAATGCATACTCCGCAAAATGCAAGAATACGAGAAGGATCAAAAATGAGGCCAACTCTAAATGTACATCATCGTCAATAACGCCTGGGGGCGGCTGATGCTTATTTCTCCAGGCAGGTGACAGGTCAACCGGGCTATTTATGATTATTGCTGATGGTGTGCAACTCCCTGCATTGCAGAACATGGGGCTATCCCAGTGTCTGCCCTGGACAACTTGGTTCGACTTGACTCGACTCGAGACTCTTCACTATGCAAATACCAGGGACTACCGAGGTCCTCCATTGACCTTTTTCGACTACCGTCTCGATTGAAACCCAGATGTTCACAGGCGATATCGATAACAACGACAAACCTGCATAATGCAAGCCGGAGTATTAACAGTCTCGAATCTGCGACAAAGACAAGGATAGGCGCTACTGAGGAAATAGTGTTGGGATATTTTTAACCTCTCACAGCGACAGTTGAAACTTGATTTCCTGAAGCTATTGAATGTGGCGCTAATCGAGACTTCTGCTGTGGGACGTGGGTGTAGTAGCTGCATGCAGCTCCGTTACACTTGCCGGGGACTTGCCGCTAGCGACTTGCGAGCTCGAGGATGACTCCGCAGGCAGGTAGAGAAGAGTCAGGCTGGTCACCAACTCAAGACGCTCAAGTGTTCGCGAGTCTTGAACGGAGGCAAATGTTTCACCTTAAGGCCAGGCCGAGTCGACCCGCGACGGGGCCTGAGCTCTGAGTCGTCGGCCAGGATCGCGCTCCTGGTCCAATGTCCGGGCTAAGAATGTTACCCCTGAGGATTGGCGGGTGGGGGAGGTGTTCGTGGCTGGCAGTGGCTGCTCTAAGCGCCCGTGCGGACAAACAGCTTCATCTGTCATGTTGAAGAATCGGGGATGCATACTCGCTGCTGCGATGGTCTGATCCGAGCAGCTACATAAATGTTCTCCTCGAGGCTCGAGGATGTGATTTCGTCTGTATAGACCCGAATGTCTCATTCTCCCCGATTAAGTTAAGGCCATCGACAGGCAGACCCACCAACTCCAGATGCTGCCCTCTCGGCCCGTGCTCTGCTCCTCCATCCGCCCTCGACCTCACCCCTGAATCGGTGAATCCAGTGAATCCCTCCAGAGACTGCCTGAGCACTCAACATTCTAGCTCCTTTCGCGCTCGCCCGTCTTGTCTCTTTAGTGTCTGCCTCTTTCAGCCATATTCTCCGCTGTCTCAGCGTCTCCTATCTTTCTTCAGCCCACTTCAGCTCCTTTCCCGCCCGCCTTTGGCCGCGCTGCGCTCTTTGTTGTCGGCGCGTCGCAATGAGGGTCTGTCGATCCAAAGCCCATTGACCACCACCTTGTCCCTTTCTCGCCTCTCATTCGATGCGGCCGCCCTTTTTTCTCCTATCCACGTCGGCGTCTCTTTTTTCGCGTGATAGTGCCCTCCGCTCAGGGTTTGGCGACCAAACTCTCTCTTGCTCATCCCTACGCATCCTTTCCATTTCTGTTTCCTCTCTCATGATTATCACCTGGTCTTATTTTTATCGCCTTGTATATTGCGACTAATTTTCGATTCTGCGAATCATGGGCCCTGCCTGGGACTCTCCGCCTGCGCCTGGCGCCCGGGCTTCGTCCACTGTCGCAACGGGCGCCTATCACCTCCATCAACCTGAAGCCACTACTGACCCTGGCCGTCCTCCTGCCTCGCCCAAGTCTTCCAAGACCGATGCTGCTCTCGTGCGCAGGAAACCACTGCCGCCCACGGCCTCTCCTGTGATCCCAACTCACTCGCGTCGATCTGGGCAATCCAGTTCCTCTCGTTCCTCCATCCCCTCCCATCCCCCCTTCTCCCCAGCGGGACCTCCGCCTCGTTCTTCTTCTCTCCAGTCCCCTGTCTCTCTTTCTCGATACTCTGGGGAGAGCTCATACTCACATCGCTCCTCCTCTTCCGTATACAATCCCGCTACTGCGTCCTCACCTGTGCATGGGGACCCCTCGCTCTTTGCTCGCAGGAACTTTGATAGGTACGTACACGGTACACCGTGTGACCTGATAGCGCAGCCCTACTTTCCTCTCCACCCCCTGGACTACTCCAGACCCTCAATCCCCTCCCCCTTCCCTGTTCCTCCCCTCATTCCCTCCCTTTCCGTCCTTTCTAGCAAGCCGTCGCATGATTACTGTCCTGGGCCGTTACAGGACTAATGCCACTCGGTCGTTCGTCTTTAGGTTTCCCCGAGGAAGTCCTCTCAGAACTCCGCTCCGTATAGATACCTCCGCCTCTGCTGTGAATGGAGACGGAGACGATAGCGACGATAGTGACGACGATATAACCCATCTATATAAATCCCAGTTTACGAATGGGACGCCCGTGCATAGCCGTCTCGTCAGCGAACCGTTCATTCCCGTCCTTCCCTCTCCTACCTCCTCCACACACCACAAACGCGCCAGAACTATGGCCTTACACCCTCCGACGAACCGTCCTCCACCTTTACACATCGACTCCAGTGCTCGGAGCATGACCTTCCCTGTGAACGACACTCGGCAACCGAAAACTCCTGGGAACAAGATCAGCTCTTTCTTTGGCTGGAGGGCCACCACTACATCCCCTGGTGCCGAGTCTTCGAGTACGGAAATTTCAGATACCGGCCGGTCTCCACTACCATCACCAATGCCACCTTCAATACCTAGTACCTCCTATTCCATCACGCCATCTACATCAATACCTTTTGATCCCACGACCAGGCCCAACGGGAACTACCCCGTACACAATGGCTCCCTCAGTAGCGCGAGCCTGCTCGAGACTGCTCCCTCCGCCCTGGTGGCGGAACTAGAAAATGAGCTGCGGGAAATCAGCTCAGAGCTGGCGGGCTCGATTCGGCGGGAAATGGAATTGGAAGACTTGGTGGAGCGGTTGCAGTCAGAAATGCCTTCAGATGCTCCGAACCGGCGTACAAGTGATTATTTCTCGGATTCGGGAACTAGTTCTATTCGATATGCGTATGAATCGGGTGGACGGGTTGAAGATATAGAAAAGTATAAGCGGGCCGCGGAGCAGGAGCGTGCTCAACTCCGGGTCGATCTTGGCCAGAAGCTGCAGGAGGAGCGAGCTCGTCGAACTGCGTCAGAATCGCATGTCCAAATACTGGAGTCGCAGGTTACTCAGGTAAGATAGATTTCTGTAAGCGGCAGGACTCAAGCTAACTATATCAGCTGCGACGCGAAAGGACAGAAAACTCCGACTTGTCCTCAAGAGCTCGCGAGCTCGAAAGTGCATTAGATAGTACCCGGCGTAAACTGGCCGAGGAACGGCAGATCAAGGATAACTTTGAAGATCTGCTGACAGCCATGCGGGTCGAGCTAGAACAACTCCGTACCGAGCGGGACCTACTTCGCGAAGGCAAGACCCTCGCGGATCCAGCAGAAGTACAGCGGTTGAAGGAGGAAGTGGAAGCTCTGAAGATCGAGAATGCGGCTCTCTCGCAACTACAGGGGAGCCGATTCGCCTCCATCGCAGAGGAAGATATTGCGCCGGCGAAACGGCAAAGCGCGTTCGGGCTATCGCGATCGAACTCTTTGGCTCGCATACCTCCGAAGTCCAACGCCTCAAGGCCCGGTTCCCTTTCTCGCTCGAATTCAGTGTCAGCCAAGGACCGTGACACCCGGGAATCCCTGGCGGACCGGGTCGAGGGTGCTGAGGCGCAACGTGATGCTCTCCATGGAGCTCTGAAGCGCCTGCTTGAACGCCAAGCCCATGAATCTCGACAAAGTGAGAAGCGCATCCGAATCATGGAGATGGAATTGGCTCGAGTTCAGGAGGCCGGTTCTCCACGCCGCCTTGGTTATGAACGTGAGGTGCGCAATCTCCGTGATGAAGTGAATCACCTGCGAATGCGCGCCGAAGATGCCTTGGACCAAAAATGGCAGTGTGAGAAGGGCCTGGGAGGTCTGAAGATGGACCTGGATCGTGCAGAGCAGGAGACTGCTTCTCTGCGGATTCTTCTACAGGAACATGATATCGCCGTTCCTGAAGGGATCGAGGGAGAACGCGACGCATTCGCCGAAGTCATCGCCACCTCTTCGTCTCTCGAGTCTGCGTATCAGCAACTCCAGGCAGACCGTGAGCACGCTGAAGCCAGTGTCGCACACTCTCCACATGGAGACACGGATGAGCTGGCGCAATCTGTCAGCCGAACGGACATGCTCGCACAGCACGTCCGCCAACAACTGGCAAGCAACACCGCCCTGCGCAAGCGCCTCGCAGACGCCATCGGCAAGGGTGAACAAGACCAGCAGCTGTCCGCCATCCGCATCAACGAAATGCAAGCCCGTCTCAAGGAAATGGAAGACGCCCTCCTCACTGCCCAGCAGCACGCAGAGGACGAAATGGTCCGCCACGAAGACGAAGTCCGCCAGATTCAGGAGAGCCACAACGCCCAGCTTCTGCGCATGAAGAACGGCTCCCGCAGTCCCGCAGCCCTCTCTCCTATCCCGCCTAGCACCCCTTTTATCACCCGCTCCCCGCGTCTCGACAAGACGACCAGCGGTGACGGCATGCCTTTGAACCAGGCTGTCAAGTCCGAGACTCTCGATACCCGCGTCAAGGAGCTTGAGAAGCTCCTCCGCCAGGCCGATCGGGAGATGGGCGAGGTCGTCAGCCGCATGAACCGCGCCCAGATCGATGTGGCGGAACTTCAATCTGCTCGGTAAGTTGTACCCCTTTCATCTAAGAATTAATACTTAGAATTGATAACTAACCCGGAACAGTGACGAGGCCCTCCGAGAAACCCGCCGTCTCCAAGGCGCCATCCTGAATGAGCGTGAAGTCTTCAAGACCCTGCTCGGCCGCAACTGATACGATACCCATGTTGCATACAACACACCTTATACATCCTACCCTGCTTAATACCTCTTCATTCCTCTTCTCTCTTCCTTTCAACTCTGTACATTGACTCGGTTTGGATTCGAAAGACTATATATCCCTGGGACCGGAACCGGTGTTTTTTGGTGTTTTCGTCCTCTTCTTGGTTTCCATCATTTATTCTGCTTGGGTCGGCTATCTCTGTTCCTGTTCTGCTCTATACCGTCCGTGCTGGTTGACCAGCCGACGAAGACTTTGCTTTTGTTCTGTTCTAATTTTTTTTTACCCATCGGCAACGTTGTATATATATGCTTGTTACGAGCGCCACGACGTTTCTGCTCTAATGTCTGTATATAATTGAGCTAGTCTTAGTATCTAATTGCGATATACCGGATGATAGATGGCTAATTATCTAATAATATATCTTCAGTTGGTGATCACTTGCGCTTTGAGTCTGATCTAGATTGAGTCGAGAGTGAGAGCAGGATCATTCCGTGCAATCTCTAGCTGTCTAGCCTGAGGGCATGTTCTGTTAGTATTCTATAAAACCACTCTCTATTGGGTATCTTTTGATATCCCAAAGTCAGATTTGATAGTGTCACAGATTACCCTAGGTCCTTCACAGGGCCTTGCGTACTCCACGATTTGAGTGAAGATGACTATATAATTACAACCTATCCAGACTCGGGAAGAACCAAAGCTACATTTAACAGGGAGCCCAATACAGCAATCTATCAGCATCATTCCGCCGGAAACGGCCACATCCTCCGCACCTCCTCCTCCGACACCCCTTCCCACCGCGCAATACACGTCTCCAACAACTCCTTATTCAGCGCCCGCACCCTCTCAAAATCCACCTGCGGCGCAATCCACCCATCCTCATCTGTACTCAGCGCCTCCATCGCAAACCGCCGGAGGTCCCTCCGCTCCTCGTATGCCGCGAAATCCCGTTCATGCGCCGCGACCTCCTCCGCGCTAAACGAGTACGGGCAATCACCGGAAAAGCCGAGGTCGGACCAGTGGCGGGAGATCTCGAGGAGGGATTCGCGAAGCGGGGTGGTTCCCGTCGTAGAGGCCTCACCGGCGCGCGTGAAGAGGTCGCGGAAGACGCGGGGCTCAGCGGCCATGGCGCCGTGCGCGGGTTTATTGTCGAGCGCTGTGCGGATCTCGTATGCTTTTGCTAGCAGGGTTTGTTCGTACTTGAGTCGAGCGAGGGCCTTGTCGTCTTCGTCTAGGGAGTCGAAGTCGTCGGGGAGTTTAGGCGGGATGGGGCCTCTTGTGTAATCCCGGGGAGGGTCCAGGAAGCGTGGCCAGCGGGCTTGGAGGAATAGTGGGAGGACGGATAGGGATTGGATGTCGATTAGGGATGTGATTTTGGTGCTGTTGTCGGGGGCGACGAAGATGTTTCCCATCTGGAGGTCTGTGTGCCAGAGGGTTGGTTGGGAGAATTGGGAGACTGGGTGTGAGTCGAGCATTTTCATTACGGTGGTTGTTATCTCCAGGAGGCGGGCTTGTTCCTCGGGGGTTTCTTGATGTGCCGTTGGCTGATTGTCTAGGCTTCGTCTTGATATTTTCGACAGCTCTCGTTTGGCTATTGCTACGCCGTACGCCGATAGGCTGTTCCCTGAACGATCATTAGTATGGAATAGACGGAGCACATTAAATACGTACAAGGCCCATTGTCCCTCGAGTCACCCTTGCTGGATATACCAGCAACCGCACCAACGCCAAAGAACCGGTCAGGCGAAGGTCCAATACAGAACGACTGCTGCTCATCCAGGCTTCCATCAAGATCATGGTGCCTCAGACGGTGTGCATTTGCACGTAAGTACAGCCCACCATATGCAGGAAAGGGTATAGCCGACAGCTGAGCCTCAAGCTGGGTCAAATGCACGATAAGCTCCAGTTTTTTACTTTTCTGCTCGTCCCATCGCTCGAATAACTGCTCCCCAGGCGCCTTTTCCATGATGATGTACTCTGCCCCGACAGGGTTGGATTCATCAGTGGACCAGGAGAAGACGCGGGGGACAGGGACACTGGTGTATCTCCTGACTAGCATGTGGCGTGAGCGCTACAAACATGAGTCGCTGGAAAGGATGGCACGTACTGTATTCCAACGTCCCAACTTCAGACGCCGTCGTGAGGCACGCCGGGCCAGCAATACCAAAGGGGATTTTCGCAATCAGTTCACTTCCATCCTCCTTGGTCATCAGCAGAGCCTTGCTAAACCCGCCTTCGAACTTCTCAATGGCTGCGATTCGGGATGTGTTCCCGCCGGCTGTAGCGGCTACATCGCAGAGGGCGTCTAGGTTGAAGGGCCGGTAGCGTCGGGCAAATTGGTCGTCCTCGTTGACGAGGAAGCGGCCGCTTGTGTATTTGAAAAGGCCCTCGCGGCTTATGGGCTTGCCTGGTTGTTTATCTTAGTGGTGCTCTGTCTGTGTTACAGTTTGCAGTGGTGGTGGTCTTTCTTACCTCGACACATGATTGACATATGTGCGACTGGCTGGTTCCGTCGGGGTTTGCTAAAAGTCCTTGAAAATGGCAACATGATGGTTGAAGTTTATCAGCAGCATTGAAAGACGCATTGAGGTAGGCGTAAGATCTATCGCTGATCGTGTGTGACAACAGTAACACCTGAAGTTGAGGCACCAGCACGTGATGAAATTAGATGGTGGAAGCCTTTTAAGTACAACTAAAGCGAATGATTAACTTACTGAGGGCATTAGGCTAGTGGTATACTACTGGTATATTTAAACGTGGCCAGCAAATTGGGTCATATGGATATGCACAAAATCTGATTTTCAACTACTGAAACCAGTTACTCAAGTACACCCAACACTTCCTCAAGTAGACCTCTACTCAAACCCTAACCCTAGCTACATCTCCAAGTAGCAAGCCTCGGCTCAAATCAAGCCGTCGCCTGCACAAGGCTCTTTAAGCGCCATGTGCGAGCCGTGCTGTGTTCTACTGACCTGATATACCAAGTATGTATGTGCGGACGCCGGGTGCTGAAAGAGAGAAGCCTGGAGACTGGTGACCGCGCGCGTCCGAAGGTTGTATGAGGGCTTTCTGCATTCAGCGGCGATGTTTATGCAGGAAAGCGCAAGGTTGACTGGGTGTCCATCGCATAATCTGTCTGCTATTGCTCTCATTCTAGCAAGCCATGAAGACGATAAGGTGCAGATTGGCTCTGCAGACAATAGCTGCCGGGGATCGAAGGATATGTTGTCCGGGAGGAAGAACAACTAGGACAACTTGCGCAACAAAAGTTTAAAACCGTCCAGATGTCTCTCATGAACAGCGAGCCAAATCGGGTCGTGATTGGTCGTGGATTGAAGAGATAGATTGACTCCTTTAGTGCCAATAAGCAGTTGTACAATGGCGGCATGGCCCTTCCTTGCTCCATGGTGGAATATAGTCTGGCCATCTGCGTCCTGCGCATTTACAGCACAGATTGCCAGTAAGCGCTGAACTACCAACTCGGGCCAAATTTGCTGCGGCATGCAAGGCAGGTAAGCTTTCACTGATTAATGGCATACTGCAAATATTTTGTACCTCAAGCACTGTGTTCAGTACAAGCACGAGCAAAGGTATATGCTGTTCTTTTACTGTCCAACCAAACAGTGCATGGATATGGGAGCTCAGTGAGCAACCACCAGGTATCCGAGGGTGAAAGTTCCAGGTCTCATTGAAAGTCAGAGCAAGCTCATTGAATTTGGCCCACACTGGTGATTTGATTGAGATAGCCCGAGTCTGGAGAGCCCAGTTCATGGCGGCGTAACCAAGAAGGTTGTATTTGTCGCCTCTTGGGGTCGACTTCGTTCGGATGATGAGAGGCATATTGCCAGGGTCGACCTTTTCCCCCTAGTCTCCACGAGAATAGCCTACCAACTGCGGTTGACTTGGTGGCTTCGCGCGCTAGAGATCCGGGATTAGGGACCTCGGGAGGTTTCTGAGGGAAGGGTTTCCTTTCCAAATGGAGGCTAAAGTCCGAGAACGTAGGATGGGCCACATAGTGCTCCCCGCATTCTAGTCGGCCATGTTCTGGACTCTCGAGTCATGGGCCGGGTGGGCAATGATTCTTCTTAAGATACGGGCTCACTGATGGGTGTGCAAAGCGAACTGAGCTGTCCACAGGGTCTTCGACGGCTAAATTCGCGCAATATCCGACAACGAATTCTCCTGTGGGGATACGTTCGTGATCCCATGCCTCATCTTTGAGATCAAAACCGATGGTCTCTCGCAATTCCTTGACTTGAAGCGGACCTAACGCATAACAAACCCACTTCAAGACCCTCAGCGCGCAGGAATCAGCAGGAGCTATACGTTTCAGACACTGATAATAGGTCTCCTCAAGATCTTTCAGAAAATGACTTAGTGCTGAATGTATCTCTGCGTCTATGACATAGGTGTCCCAGAGCCAACTGAGAATGCCAGCCGTCAGTAAGTTGTAATGATGGAGCAAGAAGACGTGCTTTTCTTGGTACACCACAGGCTCGAAACTCTACGCTCAAGGGGCCAGCCCTGGAGATTAGGTGGTCAATAAACTATTGGGTTGTATTTGCAACGCGCTTGTGTGACAACCATCTGTGAATCCTTTCGTGATCATACTGTGCCAGATTTCATAGAATAGCTTTCTCGTTGCCTGTCATTGTCGTCAAATGATGAAGGTCCAGTACTACTCGTCCGCAATCTAGGAGGCGCTTACCACCCATGCGAGTCACAGCCAAATGCGATGATTCTGACTAGTGTAGAAAGCGCCTATCATAGAGACGAACTTACAACTAGTGAGCGGAATACCAGATATACTGTCCAAAAGTAGGCGGCTCGAGCGACTTACGCGCAGCCTCTGAATTGCCCATTGAGGGCATGATACCAAGCAACTCTTTCTTGTAAGCAGCTAAGGTTGCCACTCCTTATTCTTATGCGAGTCTGCATAGTCACAAATCCCTCGGATCACTGCGCACGGAAAATGGTCGACAAGCCATGCGGCTTCCATCTCGAAGCAAAAAAAAAAAGCCATACTGCTGGGCTAACCTATCAGGAGTAGCACCGTGCTTCATGACTTGGTTTGATGAGGCAATTAGACCGTACCATATACGTGGATTATTCGAGTTCCGATGGAACCGAGCTATAAGCCTTGTGTCGTCACAGCAATGGCCAGTGTCTTCCGCTTCAGGATGGCCGTAAGTGGAAACAAACAACTTGTCTTTATCCTCGCCAGAGTGCTCAAAATTTGCCAGCTCCAGGGTACTTTGTCGCGAGCCCTGAAAGTATCTGTGAGACGCCAATTTGTTGTGGCTGGTGCTCCGCTTGTAAGCGGGACATGCCTGTGAGGATGGCGTAAGAGGGCTTATTCGACGCCCCCTGCCTGGTGTTCGATCTGGCCATCTGTCCATTTTGCCAAATCGTACTGTATAACCCCACCCCCCAAGAGTCTCTAGTCGGCCTTTCCACCACAACATCTCCAAGGCGAATGTCTGGTCGTGCGCTCGGCACTCCACCTCCGTTGCTGACCATCAAACCAACATGAGTTGAAGGGAAGGTCAGGCGCATGGTGGCAGCTACTATTGCTGCGGAGGCCGTCCCGTAGATCCCGAATGGCAGACAGGCGATAACTACATTATGCGAATGCATGCCGCCTAGAACATAAATGTTGTGACCATCCCAACTCGTCGGTAAATTAGGATGTTTTTCGTCAAGCATGGCGATGGCAGCAGCCATTTCCACTGCGAGGGCACAAATCTACCCAATCGTGTACTCCCCGTAGCGTAGACCCGCCATGGCCATAGGAGATAGACCCTTTCAAGTCGCGTGGTATCAGCCGTACATAACCATGTCGGGCTTAACACATGAATCTACCACAAACAATAGAAACTGGGTGCTGAGTTGGTGGGAAGGTAATGGTAGTTGAGAGAGCAAAATAAGCCCGATTGGTCAGATCAAGGCCGATTTATCATCTGCTGTCTGTTGCGGGGTACCTATATGCGTTCAACGAGCAGACGAGGCTGGGAAATCAGCATAGCTGAGAGATGACCAACAATCTTGTGTGGCGGGCGATTGTGCAAGTGCATTTCGCTTCAGTCCCTCCAATGGCAGCGTATAACCACCCAATCCTGCTGGTCGTTGACGTATCATCCACCTGGGCAACGACAAGTGGAATGAATGCCATATCACGAAACAGAGAGAAGTTGACGCAAAGTTCGCTTACTCAAAGTCAGCGTCCTCCGAGATATCCCCGAAAAGCAGCAAGCCCCATGAATGTTGCCCATACTACCTCCAAGGCTCCAAGGCTTGAAAGGGTCCCACGCTTGTGGTCCGTGCGTGATCATGTCGCGCGCATGTTTGCTTTGTTTGCCTCGGCCTTTGTCTGAGGACAAACAATCAAGCCCCAGGAGAGAACCGCCAAAGCTGATTCATATCGACTTTACGTCTTATTCAACCTCTACTACTGAGTTGGCCTAAAGGAATACCTTTGTCTCTATATAGGCTAAACAGCATCCTCTCACTCTATAAGCCACGAAATTTAAATTCCTTAATCACCACCCAGTCACCATGGACAATCTCTCAGGTAAGTTCCATCGCAGTGAGACCTTCTCAGCATATCCAAACCTTACTAACAAAGAGCCCCTCATAGAATACCTACAATCTCTCCTCGAACACCCAACCATCCAACAACTCACGACTTCCCCCATCGCCTCCAACCTCGCGCACCTCCACGCGACATACCTCGACCCCTCCGTCGCCCACCTCAAAGAGTCCTACCTCGATCCATCGCTCGCACACCTACGCCTCACATACCTCGAGCCCTACATCGTGCAGCCCATAGCGCACCTCCTCGCCTCAATGCCTGACCTCGCGTCCGTTCTCGTTCTCGTCTTCATCCTCTTCGTCTCGTTCAAAGTCCTCGACTATACCCGTCGCGCGGTGATGTTCTGGGTGTGGCTGACGATACGCTTGGCCTGGTGGGCGACTATCATCTCATTGGGGCTGTATATGTATCAGGCGGGGTGGGCGAAGGTTGCGCGCGATCTGGGGTTCATTTTTAACTTCCTCGTAGGGCTCCTGGAGCAGTTCGGCCGGGGGATGGAGGAGTCTACGGCGCGGGCGGGGGAGAGGCCTAGTCGGGGCTCGTGGCAGAGGACTTGATTTTTACTCTCTTTCATGATATGCGCTGGATGATTAGGGTTTGGAAGATTTTGGATATTAGCGGGTTCCATGGAGGTTGAGTGGCGTCGAATTAAGATATTCATAGGGTTTGGATAGGTCAGAGGTTCGTTTGTAGCTGATTCTAGCAGGAGTTTCGGGTTTGTTTCTACGAGCTACGCGTGCATAGAGCTGTTGAGTGGATATTGTTTGATTATTGGTATCTGTTGTAATATCCTGTTGTCCCCGATGATTGGTCCATCTTATTGGCGGGGTGAGATTTCAGCATGTCGGTAAGTGTACCTGTTTGCAGCAATTTTGAGCATATCGCTGGCACTTTCTTCCAAGCGCAGTCTGCGCAGAGTAGTCGTGAATAAAGTGGCTAAGCGATAGCCTAGCCCAGATGCCCAAGCCTCAAAAAAGCCTAGAAGCCAGAGTGCGTGGCTGTATCCGTGGGCGGTTATTCGTGCGATGACGAATCGTATCGTAGTCGCGTAATATTTCCCGAAGCTGTGCCCTCAGTCCGCATCCTCCCAGTCGACTTCCTGCGTATCACCAGGTTCCCTTGGCTCTTGTGCCTCATGATACTGAATGGCGTCATCAATATGGCTAAGCACAGCAGCAACACTATCTTCATCCTGGGCCTCTAGCTGTAGAAACGACACCATACTGAAATCATCAAGTAGCTGAGCCACTGCGCGGTTCAGCCTTTCGTAGGATCCGCCGCTCATCAGCGAGTCCTTCGACATGGGATCGGTACCAGCGTCATACTCGGCTTCGTTGTTATCCTGGAGCAGCTGCACGTCCACACGGCTAAACCGTTTAAGTTCTCGTCGGGAAACCATCTCGCGCACCTGGTCCATTTTCGTGAGGATGTTGACGTGCGGCATCTCGAGCATGAGCATAGCGGACATGGCGCTGAGAGTACCAGCGAAGAACTTGGCCTTGTCCACAATGAACGTACTTTCCAGAAGATATGCAGCGCATAGATTGATATTGAGAGGGCCGGCACGCGATAAGAACTGGACGAGCGACGGAAGTAGCGGGACGTGTGTATAGAGCTCGATTTGACCGGGCATGTCGAAGATGATCAGGTACTCCTCGCTAAGCGGATCGAGAGCATCGGAGAGGAAATCCAGGTTTTGCAGCAAAAATTCAAAGCAGTATATCAATCCTCCATTCGGTCCTAGGCCCATTTCCTCCATCACATCTTCGAGAGTAATCAAATCGCGAATGTCGAGATCGGGCTCGTATTGGAAATTGTCCGCCGCAGGGTCTAGGTTTACATAGAAGACTGAGCGTCTAACCGTTTGCAGATGCTGTATAAGTGCGTTGCCTGAACCCCATCGTTAGCCAAGCCATACTGGCATTGAAATCGCGTGAAAACGTAATGGGGGCACTCACAGGCTGTGGTCTTCCCGACCCCTGCTGGTCCGCACACCAGCAATCCAAATTTTGAGGCCATGATAAGTCCTTTTGACGTTAATAGCTGTAGCTGTGGATGAGAGCTGATTGCGGAGAGGTGGGATGTGTTGCGATAGTTTTTTATATGTAGTCACGTGATAGTGGGAGCGCAACGAGCACACAGTCCGGAGTAATCAGGCGGCTGAAAGAAACCAGAAGAATCTGCTCCTTCCCTGTGCGACCACGGCAACGATAATGTCAGCTTAAAGGCATACGGATACTCAGGCCCGCCAGCCCCGAGTGTGCCAGTATTGGAATTCGGACCAGGAAGAATCAAAAATCCGACGGAGTTACTGCTCGGGTCTTCCTGGGAGCCGCCTTGGAATTGCCAATTCTTTCCGCCTAAGCAGAAATTGCGACATATTCGAGCCAGCGGGCCAACCCACCTGCGCAGTCTTAAATCCCGATCCCCCTCCTTTTGACCTCCGCCGCTTTTTTCTTCTCTCTCCCCATCCCGCTCATAAACCAAAACATTGTCTTTAGTACCTGTCTTCGACCTCTTCTCCCTCCCTACCCACATTTAATTTCACGATGGGTTCTATCGCCCCCAAGACTGGAACTTTCCTGTTCACCTCCGAGTCGGTCGGAGAGGGCCACCCAGACAAGATCGCTGATCAGGTCTCCGACGCCATCCTCGATGTGAGTTTTGACTCTTGAAATAACTCCATGGATAATTAAAACTAACTCTCATAGGCTTGCCTTGCTGAGGACCCATTGTCAAAGGTATGATTTCCTAGCGATTGCGCGTTTTTCTCCTTTTGGGCGCACTTAGGACGAATTCGAGACTGGCGTCTAACCCTCCGAATAGGTCGCTTGTGAGACTGCTACCAAGACCGGTAGGTTACTGAGCCTCGCTCTACACCGCAATGTCCACCACTAACCCGCCACAGGTATGATCATGGTCTTCGGTGAGATCACCACCAAGGCTAGACTCGACTACCAGGCTATCATCCGTGGCGCCATCAAGGACATCGGCTACGATGATTCCGAGAAGGGCTTCGACTACAAGACCTGCAACGTCCTTGTTGCCATTGAGCAACAGTCCCCCGATATTGCTCAAGGTCTCCACTACGAGGAGGCTCTCGAGAAGCTCGGTGCTGGTGACCAGGGTATCATGTTCGGCTATGCCACCGACGAAACCCCTGAACTCCTTCCCCTTACCATCCTCCTCTCCCACAAGCTCAACGCCGCCATGAAGGCTGCCCGTAACGACGGCTCCATCCCTTGGCTCCGTCCCGACACCAAGACCCAGGTTACCGTCGAGTACGCCCATGACAACGGTGCTGTCAAGCCCCAGCGCGTGGACACTGTCGTCATCTCCGCCCAGCACAGCGACGATGTGAGCACCGAGGAGCTCCGCGCTGTCATTAAGGAGAAGATCATCAAGAAGGTCATCCCCGCTGAGCTTCTCGACGACCGCACCGTCTACCACATCCAGCCCTCTGGCCGCTTCGTCATCGGTGGTCCTCAGGGTGACGCTGGTCTCACTGGCCGTAAGATCATTGTCGACACCTACGGTGGCTGGGGTGCCCACGGTGGTGGTGCTTTCTCCGGAAAGGACTACTCCAAGGTCGACCGCTCCGCTGCCTACGTTGGCCGCTGGATCGCCAAGTCTCTTGTCGCCGCCGGCCTCGCCCGCCGTGCCCTTGTCCAGCTCTCCTACGCCATTGGTGTCGCTGAGCCCCTCTCCCTCTACGTCGACACCTACGGCACCTCCGAGAAGTCCTCTGAGGAGCTCGTCGAGATCATCCGCAACAACTTTGACCTCCGTCCCGGTGTCATCGTCCGCGAGCTCGACCTGGCCAAGCCCATCTACTTCCAGACCGCCAAGAACGGTCACTTCACCAACCAGGAGTTCTCCTGGGAGAAGCCCAAGACCCTCAAGTTCTAAGCGCAGCAACTTGAGAGTTAATTCTCCTTTGACATATCTCCTTTTACGACTGTAATGATTTCTTGCTTTGTTTCAACAACTCAAAGCACAAGCATAGACATGTCAAAACAAAAAGCACTTTTTGTTCCCTTTTTTTCTTATGTCTGACTATTTCTTTGCATGGTCGCTGAGGAGACCAGGGTTTGCGCGGATAAATTCAACATGATACCACTTTTGGCTGGGAGGGATGTATACGGCGTTTGTTGGTGTGAACATTTCAACACATGAGCCTCGAGGTTCAGCATCTCGACTCGATGTCGAGTTGCTGTGGGAGGCCTACAGTTGGTCAGCTCGAACAAGTTCGAGTCTGTACCACATTGCATGCTAATCTAAACATTAGCAATATAGATTAATGAACAGACATTTGCATCTGCAATCCTGAAATTCTCCATACTTGTAAACGACGAAAAATTGGGCTGTGCTCCCTTCGCCAAGGGGGATTTCCGAAGCAGCCAGCCCCATCAGTCCCATCTCGTTCTCCAGCTGGCCCACGTGGGACGGGGACTTGGTTTTAGGCACTCAGGCAGCAAGGCAGCAAGGCACAAATTCTCCCCACCTCCGAGTCCCACTCGACGCGTGACGCCAAGTCTTCATTCGAGTCGCGTCTCAATAATTCAAGACAAGCGTCGGATTCTTCTGGTAAAGATTGTACCACCCATTGCTCTTGATTTCCACATTGAACCCTCCTCCACTTTCGGACGTCATCTTTCACACGTCAATCTCCAATATCAACTCCTTTCACTCACAGTACAATGTACGAGTAGCTGCCAACGCGTTCATGGCCTCGCGTGAATCCCTCAGCGTCCTTGAACCCATCCCACTCAACCAGCTCCACGATGCCCATCCCCAGCCGAAAAAGCGTAAACTAAGTTCCGCCTCCCACGACTGGGCGGCCGAGAACATTATTATCCGGGTGCGTAGCTAGAACCCAGCAGTCAACCTCTCGAAACTAACGCCCCTTCTCAAGGCTCATGCCGCGTCCCTGTCAGACGAACCATATGTCCTTGAACCGATCGCAGTGATCCCACGACTCCAATTACCCTTTGCCTGGCTCGATGCCCCCTCCGCACTATCACAGATCCAATCGGGGAGTCTCTTCGTCGCGCACATCCCTGCCCTCGAGGCGGCGGAATCTCAAACCCAACCGGTCGTCCTCGTTGTGCGGTTAACATCGGACGCTGGGTTGTATGTAATTGAGAGGGTAAAGAGGGGTATTTATGCGCTGACGAAACTGGTCCGGGGCGTGGAGGAAGGAGATATCCGGGTTGTGGTCAAGGCGTCGAGTCGCCAAGTCAGCTCGGGGTTGGCGCCATGCACGCCTCGGAAATACGTCGAGAATGCCCCTGCGGATGAGTGGTGGCGGCTAGCGCAGGTTGAGGATCCAGCTCCCGATCTTAGTGTTGCAATGCCGGCGAAGCGCGCCAAGGTCGATTTTGTTTTTGGTGTCCCTGGTACTGCTGCGGATCAGGGTGATGAGCCGATGAAGAGTATGTGGCCGGTTGATCCGATGGATCGGAGCTCCAGCTGCGACCTCCGTATGCTCTCTGTACCTCCGGAGATTCAGGAACACGTAGAACCCGTGGTGTCTAATGAGGTCGGTGAGGGTCAAGTCCAAGAGATTGGGCAGTCTCCAGCGGAGCTTCTTGATGGGCTTAGGGAGCACTACTTGCAGGCTCTCTACATCACCAAGGTAGGAAACCCGCCATTATGTGTCCAGGCAGCTAGTGCTAACATGCTGTAGGCGTCCGTTGCATACTTTGCGAAAGGACCTCTGCCGCGCTGTCGCGCTGCTTTTCAGTCCTTGGATCTTGAGACGGGCTCAATCTCCGATCTCACTGCTTTCTACCGAGAAGCCATCTTGACGGCCAAGAAAATGGAC
Source organism: Aspergillus carlsbadensis (assembly GCA_025688815.1). Taxonomy (NCBI): domain Eukaryota; kingdom Fungi; phylum Ascomycota; class Eurotiomycetes; order Eurotiales; family Aspergillaceae; genus Aspergillus; species Aspergillus carlsbadensis. Next base: position 560,209 of record MU628167.1, on the reverse strand, counting down.
CTGAAATTCCGGGAGACTCTACCGACAACTCTCCACGACATCGTGCTCACCATGTCAGATGACGAGGCGCCGAAAAAGCGCAAGAGCAAGAAGAAGACGCTAGGAAGAAATGGCCTCTACGCGGAGGAGCAGGACTTTATCCGGCGAGGGTGGAAGAACCGCTCACTCGCAGAGACTGGTACCTCGGCAGAAACATCGCGAGAAGCAGAAATCAAGAAATATGTGTCCGATTTGCGGTTACGCGAGACGCAGCTTCAGATTTTGCTTATCCTAGAGACCATGGCACTTGAAGCCGCTGCCGCGGAGGACGCGAAGAAGGCCGGGCATGAAGATGGCTCTAATGATGCAACGTCACAAAAGCCGAAGTCAAAATCAAAGAAGCGGCAGGATTTGAACACGATGCTCGAGCTTCACCTGGATCGACTATGCATTTGGCATACAGTTAGCTTTGACGAGGTCCCCGCCGATGCCCAAGCTTCGGGAAGCACTCAGCAGTCCGGGAAGGCAGGCGGAAATGATGCGATGCGAGACTTTTGCACCGAAGTTATTATCCCATTCTACGCTTCGCGCTTACCGGACCGGTGCAGGATGATCACACGGAAATTAGGTGTTTCCGTCAGCGCCATATCACAGTTCCCGAAGTCAGCAAAGAAACCTTCTCGTAAAGAGTCGGGAGCTGTTGAGCGCAATCCATCGCAGAGACAGTCTCGCCGTGCAATGCACCGCGTGCTGACGGATGAGCAGACGACATCCCAAGGAAAATCACAGCCGTCGTTGAACCGCTCTATCACTGCCCCGTCGCAAATCGAGAGTAAACGGGAAACCACGCCCTTGCTTCCATCCCTCAGCACTAGCGTGCGTGGAGGCATCCAGAAAGCCAAGCGCACAGCAGAGAACCGAGAGGTCGACCTGATTGCCGTAGCACGACAACACGAGACGAAGCTCAAGCGCGTGCAAATGTTGGCTGACCAGAAGAAAGAGCTCGACGCTGCTATTCTAACGCTCAGAAAACCAAACCGCGAGCTCGTGGCCAAGGATATTGCTCAGGATGTAGAAAAGCGGCTCACGAGCTCCAGCTCAAGAAAACCGAAGAACCCAGTCCGAAACCCTCTCGGACAAGGCGTCCAGGTCATGGCCACACCCAGCAAAACTCGGAAGAGAGAGGCTGGTCTCGGTCTTCCTCTACAGAAGAATGTCGTCAGGTCCAAGCCCAAGACGGCCTCAGCATCGTTCTCGTCCCCATTCAATGCAGAACCACAGGTTATACCGGGCTCCGTGATCCGACCTACACCCTTCTCAGGTGGAACATTCACAGCCGACGTCGCAGTCCAAGAGACGCCCTCGCGGCGTCCACCGCAACCACTACCGCCGTTGAACGACTCCGCGGAGCGGAACGTCACAGTCGCAGAATCCCCCATCCCAGGAGCAGGAAACCTCTTCCGTGTTCCTCGCCGACCAGCGCCTCGCCCTGCAGAAACGGAGCCCTTGACTCCAGTCCGCTCGCAGCACGTCGCTCCCGCAGACGCAAATCTGGACATGGATATAGACATCAACTCCCCTCAGACCCGCCTACCGCCTCCCCCTCCACCCCTCTTCGCTCTCCCGAGCAAACCCACCCCGTCAGCGCCATCATCCATGGTGTTCGAAACGCCGCCTAAGCCAAGATCTGCGCCAGATCCTGCGCTACTGTCCGTGCCTCGTCGATCTAGTACCTCTAGAATTGGATCTGGAGCTGGAGCTGGAACCAGTAAGGCTGGCAAGACCGCGCCAGCTGCGCCGCCGGTTGTACCGGTCACACCCGAAAAATCGATCTACGCGGAGCTGGGCTGGGATGATGACGATGACGATGACGACCTTCCGATGTGATTTTATTCGTATGGAATTGTTAGCGTGTATATGCGCATAGTAGAGAGCGGGCGTTTGTTTTTTTTTTTTTTGTTTTTTTTTGCATTACCGGGATCGTTGCTATATTAGCTAGGATACGGTCTTTAGAGTGTCTATAGTGGCGTATTGGTATACATACACTGTTGGATGGGCCAACTTGCGTGGTGAATATAGTCTTCATGAACAGGTCCAAGCAACTACATGCGCTTCTACGTCCAATTGTTGCTTTGCTTTTTGTCTCGCCCTAGCTATGTATTTGCGATGACGTCTAGACTATTCTTGGCCGGACCTGGGACAACCATGCATGATACGGAAAATACTATCTATAACGTAGAATTATTTTATAGCTTCATGCAGCAATGCCACCACCAAGAAACCTAAAAGATAGACGTTTTCAAGATTATATTATTGGAGATTCTGTATTTTGGTTGCCTCCTTGGATTTCGCTTCTTAGTTTGTTTAGCTAGATAGCTATGTATGCTTCGTTAAGACAATCGCCTGAGAAACCCACTTCATGTTGTATAGAGACGTTGGAGACGGTTATGGTTTTTATGTTTATCTCTTGTATAGATGAAGCTGACATAAACGCTAAATAAAGTTCCAGAATATGGTACCTGTCTGCCCCATGATTCCACGAACGACCCTTGGTCCGTGGCCCGCGGGCCACACTACCAATAGACTCATAGAGTTGCGGTACCTGAAGTTAGGGCTTGGCGTGAAATTTAGATTTAGATCTGGATCTAGATCTACATAGGTCTTCCTCACTTCTCTTGGTCTCAAACACAACACTTTTTATACATTAATATAAACTACTCTTCTCTTAAGAATTCATTCCCGCACCACGTCAGGGGAGAGTAGCAGGAAAATACTCGATAGATGGATAAGTAGGTACATGGCATTGACGACATATTGACTCCGAGATCTATAGATTTATATTGTTCATATAACGGTTTTTAGGAGGACAGAACATAAACAGTGCTTGTTGTAAACAGGGGCGAAGAGAGAACCGGAATTTTGTCATCACTAATACATACATGGCGGCGCTCAACAGGAAGGTAACAATAGTAGGGAAAAGTGGGAAGGAATAGGAGAGGATGTGGAAAAGAAATAGGACAGGAGGTGGTCGAGGAAGTGGTCGAGAAGTGGTCAAGAAGTGGTCAAGAAGTGGTCGAGAAGTGGTCGAGAAGTGGTCGAGAAGTGGTCGAG